>VZTD01004798.1:1643245-1744189 GCA_013397725.1 Rhagologus leucostigma | reverse complement strand
TAGCTCCCCGAACACGGCGAGGTGCGAAGGCAGCGGCCGGCGGAGAAAGCGCTCACCGAGCGGCAGCCGCGCCCTAAGCCCCGCCGCTGGACCGGGACCTCCGCGGTTCCCCCGGCGGGGCTGCGCCTCCCGGGCCGGACACTGCCCTGTGTCGCCGCCCGGGCCAAGCCGAACCGGGCTGGGGGCAGCTGTTACCCCGGGGTGGCGTGCAGAGGGCAGTGGGTACGTGCCGTGACAGACTTCGAGCAGGGCGGTCGGGGAACGAGGAGGAGAAAAGAAAAAGGGACAAGGGAAGGGGAGAAGGGAGGGGAAAAGACAGAGGATCGGTGAAAAAAGGAAAGAGAACGAAAGAGAGAATAGGGAAGGACAAGAATACAAGGAGGGGGAAATGAGAAGGAAAGGGAAGGGAAGGAAAAAGAAGAGGAAAATCGAAGGGAGATGGAAAAAAAGGAAAGGGAAAATGAAAGTGGAAGAAGAAAAGGGAAGGAAAAAGAAAATCTTGAAGTGAGGGGAAAGGGCAAGAGGAAGACAATAGGGAAAAGGGAAAGAATAGGAAAAAGGAAGAATATAAGGGAAAAAAGGTGACAAGTGAAGACAAAAGGTAAGATAAAAGGAGAGAAAAAATTAAAAGGAAAGAGAGGACTGGATAGCGGAAGAGAAAGGGTAGGGGGAAGAAGAAAGGGCAAGAGAAAGAGGAAAAAGGGAAATGAAAGGCGAGAGAAAGGGAAGGGGAAGAAAGGGAAAGGGAAAGGAAGGTTTGCTTGTAGCACATCAAATCTGCACAGACCAGCACCCCAGATCAGCCCAGTCCTCCCTGGTCCAGCCCAGGAACAAGTGCTGGAGAAGCACAAGGTGACCCGCCTGCCAGCGAGCACAGGGACATGGTCACACTCCCATGCCCCTAGAAACAGACTTCTGGGGCCTGCATGCCTGCATTCCCCAATGCAGCTCTCTCAGGCATAGAGAGACTGGAGGCCATCCTGTGCCTCCCTCTCCCACACCACTCACTCACTGGGGAGACCCCACCTTACTCTCTCTGCCTGCACTGGGAACAGGTTGTTCTTCCATCCTCTCTGTCCCCAGGTCTGGCCCAGGTGAACCAGTCTGATCTGGGGTGCAAGACTGCTCAGCTTTGTCTCAGGGCTCGCAGGGCGGAGGCAGGTCTGGGGGAGCAGAGCAGCTGGGAGCTAACCCTGCCTCTCCTATCTGCCAGGGGCCCGTGTTGGAAGGAGATCTAAGATGAAGTTATGGGATGTTGTGGCTGTCTGCGTGGTGCTGCTCAACACGGTCTCCACCTTGCCCCTGCCCACCGGTAAGACGCCTCCCAAGGGGTCCCCTTCAGTGGTAGAGGGACCTGAAGATGATCTCTCCCCCATCAGCCTGCTGCCTCCCTATGCTGTGCACAGTGACTGTAAGAAACATTCCCCTTTGTAGCAACTGCTGTCTGTCTTGCTAAACCTGCTTCCCTTTGCTCAGGCGTCAGGACGAGGAAAAGACCTCCCCACTTTGTGCCCCTAATTCTCCACAGGCAGTGTTTTTGGCTTTGGTCTTGCTCGAGCAGCTCCAAACCTAGTCATTCTCCAAAGCCTGGGTGGTTGACAATTGCAGTGGCAATGACCCCTGCCCACTCCAGCCCTGCCTTCCTGGCAGCCTTAAGATCCCTCTGGTTGAAAAACACGGGGAGGTGGGAAAGTTTGTTGTATGCAGAGGAGCCGAGAGGAGGATCTGGTTCGCACACCTGGCAGCACAGGCACTGAAACTCCTTCCCCACGGTCTCAGCCTCCTCTCCCTGCTCAGACTTGCCAATGCAACTATTACGCCTGTAGTGGGCGCAAGTCCTGATGGTGGCTTGGCTCCGTGATGGGAGGCACCGTGCACATCTTGGAGTACTGCTGAGCTTCATTAAATCCTTCTTGGATTCTGATCTCGAAATTAGTGTGTCCGCATGGAAATGTACAGAAGAGCAGCTGTGGCAGGGTTAGGAGCTTGATGCAGAGCAATCCACATGGACTAGCTCACAGTAAGACAGTTTACAATCCAAATGACAGATAATAATGCCTTGCTACCTACAACAGCAGGTACAGGATTTTCACAGTGCTATGTGAGTGTTTTGTTAACTCTGGTGGCTTTTTAAAGAGAGAGGTAATATGACTCAGTAAGAAGTGGCAGAATAGTCACTCAAATAGTGGAGACGTTCACTTAGCAAAGGCACAGACACAGTTTGAAGGTTGCTTCTTTTGCCCTTGCTCAGCCCTCTCTGTTTAGCTCGTTACAGGATGCAGACAGTATCCAGTAATTGGGATTCATTTCTATCTCCTTTTCTGGAGGCACGTCCTTTCCCTGCACCCGCCACAGCTCCAGTCACAGGCAGCCGCGCTCTGGTTTCTCTGGGAGCAGCCAGGCTAACACAGTGTGGAGGCACCCAGCATGGAATCATGTGCCGTGACTTCACTTTGACCCCTTCCAAACACTCATCTCCTCTTCCACACACACACATCTATGTCTTTCCCCATTTAGTCTTCTCTCTTTCCCTCTCTTGCTAGTGTTTCCCCCTGCTGGAATCTTGCCTAGGCTTCCGCCTCCGCATGTCCCAGCCTGGGCTCCTGCTGCTCACAGACTGGCAGACCCTGACATCCTTTCAGCCCCTCCACACAGGGAGGTTGGCCAAAAGTGTTTCCTCACAGGGCTCCAGCCTGCCAGGATCGTGGGGCTATCACACATGGTGATCTTCTTCTCCACGGTGAGCCATGTGGCAGATAAGTGCTGTCCTACAAAAGGCAGTGATCAGCTTTTCAGGCCAATGCGCTCTTCCCCTCTGTACAGGCTCACTGAGGTGCTGGTGGCAAGAAGAGCATTAGGGGGAAAGCAGCATCAGTCAGTTTGTAGCTCTGGCAGAAGCTTCAGTGTGGGAGAGCATTAATGCTCCGTCTTTCCAGAGTGATAGTATTTGTATGATGCCTGCTTTTATCTTGAAAGTACCTTCTGGGAATATGGTCCCTGGTGAGCTGATTCTTCTGCAGCAGCTCAAGGGGACAGGCAGCAGTAGTGATTCTGTCAGTTCCTGGTATCCAAAACTTCTCATCATTGCCTCCTTTTTTTCCTTTCCTGTGGACTGAGTAAACAAAAAGCAGGAAGAAACACAACCTGTGTTTTACCTGGGCTGTGGTAGTATCAATATTATCTCTGTTTCCAGGGTACAGACATAGGTTTAGCCATGCAGGGCTGGGTCACAGATTATTGCCCAGGATAGTCATTTGAGAAAGGGCTGATAGTTTGGTCTCAGTCTCTTAACCCTGTGCATCACAAACAGATGGGCCTGGCTGCAAGGGGAAAGGAAGCAGAGCTGTTCTTCACGTCAGAAATAAAGGAAAACCCAGGGTGTTCCTGTGATGTTTGTATGGCAGCAGTTAACACAACAACCGAGCCTGAAAGTAAGAAACTCTTCCCAATGTTGCCATGTCAGATGAGCCTGCAGTAAGGTGACTGTAAGAGAGCAGTGAAATACTTTGATCCACTTTTATACTGTTTGTAGTTGATTTAAAAGTGTGTGGTGTCTGGAGAACAGTCTGCAAACAGGCTATGAGGCTGATCCTACCCAGGCACATGGCTGCCTTCCTGCTGCAGCAGTACTTTACTCAAGTCACTCCCATCAGTGTCTTTGACATATTTGTTCTCTCCACTTACAGTTTGGTGGCATGCACCCTTCAGCACAGGAAAGACATAGAACCAATTACACAAGACGAATCAATGTCTACACCGTGTAGATTTCCCTGTCCACTTGGAGGTTTCTCTCACCATCAGAGCGCAATGTACCATGAGCATGGAGGTGTGCTTGCAGCTCCCTAGCTGTCTTCTGGTGAACCTGATATGTATTCATATCTCTGTGGATGCTGTTGGTCAGCTGCTTTGCAAAGGGCTTTTGCAGGAGACAGCTCAAAAAGTGGTGGGAGCACCATCATCACCTGTGTTGCCTCATACGCATAGGGCAGTGTGTGGGCCCTGGGCAAGATTGGGTGCTGTGTGCATTCAGAGAGAGGTGCACTGCTGTCCCCTAAAGTAATCCATGTGCAGGCTGCATGGGGAGTAGCCATTTTGCTCCAAGGTGCCCACAGAGAATTGAGGTCTCCCACACACCACTTGCATCAGGGCTTAGCATTGTAAGATCATGTCCACTCCTAAGGGCAGGCCAAACAGCTTGCAGGAGCACAGGTCTGCTTCCCAGGCCTTTGACACCTATTTGCATTCTCATTTGATGGCATTGCTTTCTCTGCAAAGTGCTCTGAGGTCACTTGATGTTACCCCATCCCTTTCAGGTTGGCTTGAAACCTTCCTTCATTCCAGGCTCCAGGCAGGGTTCTAACCTCCTGGGCTGATCAGGTGTAATGTGCTGACCTTTGCTGTTCAGGGCAGTAATTAGATATGGCAGAGGGTGCTAGCAATTGCAATCTTCTGCATTTTTAATTGGACAGGAGGCTAGAGTATTCTCCACAAGTGCAGTGCACTGGAGATGAATCCGTATTTGTAGGTGTTTCGGCATCAATATTCATGGAATAGTTTATTTCGCATTCACAAAAAAAAGAAAAGATGTAGCGTTTGTAACCATTTCTTTGTTTCCCTTATGCTACAATACTCTGGGGGAAGAACGCTATTAGCCAAATACCAAATGCAAGTAGAACAAATATAAACCAAATTATTATAAACTAAATACTAAGTCAGCAGCCTCAGAAGCATGACAGTGCAGAGGGAGCCAAACACTTGTTTGCCTTATACACAGTCCTCAGCGAATACATCTTGTAACTGCTTGCTGTTGGATGCACATTATCAACATGTACGTGAGGACTGGAGTGTCCTAAAATCCATGGCATGATATGTATTTTCCTGATCAAGTGAGAACCTTTGCTAAGAACGAGTGGTAAGCAGGTAGAATTAAATGAATCATCTCACCATGGCATTTTCCCTCCTAGTAAGAGGAAAAAGTGGGGTTTTTGCATTGTGGTGTCTGAGTTACTCTACTGCTACTGAATGGTCATCCACTGTTGGAGCTCCTTTGTTAAATGCTGTGACACACCATGGTATGTGTGTGTTATATCTCTGTTAAAAATTCATCTTACTCCTGCTAAGGGGTATTTGAAGTTAAGTTACTGCTTTCAGCTGCAACTTTATCAACTAATACGGAAAGTATCTAGAAAAAATAGTGATATAGTAGGGCTCTTTAAGGCAAAAATGGTATTTAATTATGCTTCCAACTGAATGCATTTCCTTCCCTACAATATTTATTAGGCCCATTTAGTGCTACGAACTACAACTCTCATGTTTTTGTCCAGGCTTTCCTGCTCAGCACACCTACGGTGTGGCATATCTGCTTTAGCCTAAGACACCCAGAAGCTGCAGAGGTAACCTGCCCTGCATGGTAAACCCAATGCATCAGGGAGGTATCAGCCACACGGAGCAGGTGCCACCCTGCATCATCTGATCTGTGTGTGCCCAGCACAGACAATGCATCCGGCACAGCGGTTGCATCCTGCCAGTGTCAGGCCAAGTGTGCCTGGGTGCCTGAGCCAGCATATGCATGTACTAAAGTTTGTTTGCACAGGGATGACCAGGTTATCAAGACATTTAGAAACCCCAAGCATTCAGATGGGTCCATTCACAGGCAAAATTCTAGAAAAAGAAGGAAACAGGGCAGATCTGGTTAAATCCAGAGGCATGTAGCCCTAGAAGCAAATTCCCCTGGAGTTTCATGTATAAATACTAAATATACTCCAGTGAAGAGCATTCTGTGACTTAAGGAAGAAAGTTCTGAAATGCAGGATAATTAGGCTCTATTCTCATTTTGAGTTATCCTTTGTTGAAAATTTTAGTTCTTTTCTGCTTTTCAATTTAGGGAGCTCAAAAAATTGCCAGTGAAACTGTGGATCCTGTTAAATGTTTTGCAGGTTTTTATTGACAGATAATGTACCTGGACATACTTTTCTTGGTCATCTTTCATAAACCTCTTCAGTATATTTTAGAAGCCCCGTGTTCAGGGTTGCAGATGAAGAGCTTCAAAGCATTCCTTGAAAGGCTGAAGAATTCAGTTGTGTGAAGTACTCATCAGATTGTTATTAAATTTAGTGGGGGAGGCGTTGTTTGTCCACCAGCAGAAGATCCTCAGACTGATAGATTGTAATGTCTTTGTAAATTATACTGTTCCTGGTTAGCACTGCAAAAAGCATTTTTAAAATAATTAAAGTTACAAAGGCTTTGAGAAGCCATTTGGGTCATCAAATCCCACCCTGCCACAACTGCAGATGTTCAGGGACGGACATCCAGTGCAAATACCCAGCTTTCATCTCCCCCCCAGCCCCACTGTCTAGAGACTGCAACATAAAACTCGTAGTACATAGGCCAAACCCTGCATAACTACACTTGTTGTGGATTCCCGTATTTTTTGAGGTAGTAAGTTAACAAGTAGAAATAAACAAGGAATACAAAATACTGCAGCAGAACTATGTTCAGGATCATCAGGCATCTAAATAGGCCACTGACACATTAGTGCTGGTAGAGTGGTTAGCACTGCAGAGTGCTCATTTTTTACAAAACCAGCTCAGTTTCTGATCAAGTGATATCCTCTGGTAAAGTGAACCAGAGGAAAGATTTCAGTGGTTCTTGGAATTTCAATCCTGATTACAAAGAGAAGAAAGAAAATAGGATCAAAAAAGATTTACTTGAGACAGCTGCAAATAAAATATTAAGATGCGAAATATATGTTAGAATATGTTTTAAGATCAAGGACTTAAAATTAATTTTGTAAGGTATTTCATGTACCAGCATTCTTTTTAAGGAATAAAGCCACTTGTATGACGTAGCAGAAGTTCAGGCTGTATGTATTATACAGCACTTAAACTGAAACCTGCAGGTACATTTCTTTGAAGTCTTTGGGACTCGTGCAAATACTTTAAAGATTATTGAACATGGATATTCTTCAAAAGAAGCAAACACTGAAATCCATATATTTATTTTCATGTGTTGTGACTGGGCAGTGCTACAGCAGTATGCCAAAACTTCTCTGGTGGCCATGTTTTCAGAGGCAAGCTGGTCCAATCCCCTTTAAATAACTAGCTATGTACAAATATTTGCGCTATCTATGCTCCCATCCAAAACATTTCTTTGGCAAAATCAGCCATTACTCAGGAAATTTCTGTAGGAAGGCAGCATCCAGTGTAGCAGTTAGGAAGGACCTTGCTCTTTGGAGCACATGCCAGCACTATCTGGCAGGTGCCAGTCCACACTTCCTAACATGAGACCTTCTACAGTGGAGTACATGCACCTGCCCTAGAGCCAGGAACTGATTATTATAATAATAACAATTTTCAACCAGCAATATTAAAACCTTCCATATTGTTCCTTTCTTAAACACATTGAAATGCAGGTAAGGACTGGATGAATGAATGATCATGTGTTACTTATAGATCAGATCAAATCTGATAGCAGCAGAGATTGCCACAAGAGAAACATCAGCCAAGATTTTGCCCGGACTGCTCTGCCAGTTTACTGCCTCAGGGAAGAGACTAGGTTAGGGTCTCTCTAGGGTCTGTTCATCGTGCTTTGCTGCATGTCTTTGTTCCTTGGGGACGCTCCTAAAACCCAGTGGGAGAGGCAGTGTAAGAGCGGCGCAGTAATAGCTGATGTTATTGATTTAGGCATGCTCTCTGCCTTCAGTGAACTGTTACTGAAGAGGGGCTGGGTTACCACTGGGAGGTTTTACTGATGCCATAAGAGGGCTGCGCTGGATCACTTCTGCACCAGGGATGGTGAAGAAAATACCATCAGTATTTCTCCCATTAAAACATGTGTGCTTGCCTAATATTCGGCTGCAGGTGTTCTTTCTAACAGAGGTCGCAGGTTTCAGGTCCTGCTCATACATACTCGTCTGAGGGTCTCGCAGGATTTGAGGTTCTAGCTTAACCAAATACTCGGTGTAAACCTAGGTTTTACTGGGAAGCTGGGTATTTACTCAGCATGGTATGGATGTGGAAGGGTATCAGATCTTAGGGAGGAGACAACAGGTACGTGTCTTGCCCAGGTTTGGCTCCTGTTCAGTCAGTGGCTTCAGGCAGGGAGCTGGCACTTTTTCCATCTTTTTTTTTATCCCTTTTTCACTCTTCATGCTGTAATTTCTGATGCAGGGAAGCTCTGAGGGTGCTCACGCACCCACCACCCCATAGGATAAGGTCCTAGTGCAGATGGGCTCCTGGCAGCAGCTGCAGGAGCTGCTACAAAATCTCAAGTGTGACTGCTGAAAAGCCATCTGCTCTGTGGTGCTCGGAGCTAGTGATTCTAAGCTCTATGTCAGAGGCAAGAGCACATCCTCCTGTTGCTCCTCTGCTCTTTGACTGCTGGGTGTGATGCTCCTCTGCCCACCCCAGAGAAGCCAGAAGTGGGGGTGGGCAGAGGAGGGCAGCCCATCATCGAGCACGATCCTGTGAGCAGCCTGCCTGGACTGGGTGAAGAACAAGAAACTCTTGTGAGCAGGTCAGCTCATGAGGCAACTTCCTCTACTTCACATGGTTCATCTGACCTTGCTGTTTCCCCCTGCTCTCAGGGACTTCTCACACTGGCAACAACTGTGGTGGCCCTATTGTCTCCCCCCGTTCTTCCTCTGTTGGGAACCAGCATTTCCGCCTGCAAGAATGCAAGCAAAGTATAGAAGGGGAGGCACTGCCAAGCATAGCAGAGTGAAAACACAACGGACTCTGTGGATTTGACCAACACATGGGAAGCTGCAGGGTTAGCTAGTGAGCTACAAACACATAACTTGACTGCTCCATCAGGAGCAAGAACACCAGGAAGGTCAATCCTGGGCCTTTTACCAGTGTTGCCTCGTCATACCTGACTGGTGCGAGTGGCCCTGGCATCATCCTCTGGGTTATTTAGGACTTGCCTTGATGAGAGACAAGTGACACCAGGGAGAGGCTCCATTTCTAAGCGCTCTGAGTCTGAGGGGAGGCCACAGCATGGGCTGGGAGTGAGGTCATACAGAACTGTATTAAACATTTAAAGATAAACTGACCCTGGTGTGTTTGATGCTCTGTTTCCTCATGGATATAACCAACTGGTTTCCATTTCACTCTTGGTCCCATTGATTTTCATGCAAGGTGTGAAAGCGAAGTCATGCCTCAGAGAGGCGGTATTTTAATTGTTTAAATACCAAAAACGTTTCAGCATAACTATTTTTAACACCCGCCTTCACTTAGATGCCTTCATATAATATTCTTCATCTTTTTATATGAGATATTTAATTTTCAATAAAATAAATGGTTTACCCCCACCACAGTTGCTACTTTCTCACTTTGCAAAGCAGAATGATCATCACATTAGTAATTTTAACCTGGATAAGGTTGCACTTCCACAAACAAATTGCTCCAAATCTCTCCTAAAGTATGTCCTTGTGGTGTGAGATGAAGGCATTCTGTGTTCAAATAGGCCACGTCCACTATAATAAGCACATGAAAACAGTACTGCAAAGCCAGCTAAATAAAAAAATAATGATTGAATAATCATAATGATTATAAAGTAAAGTAATCTTTTGACTATGAAGGTCACAGATTAAAGTAGCAGAGCTGTTTTTGAAAAGGGGCCATTTAATCCTAGTGCAGATCTGGATCTAAATTTTCTAAATATTGCTTACCATTACAGTTAGCTTGATTAAACCCCTAGAACTCTGAAGTCATACTTTAGGGCCTGATACTGTTGTTTGAACTTCTCTAATTGAAAGACTGTGCTCAAGTGAAATAATTTAGTTAAGTGTTTGGTCTAATGTTTTGATGTGATAGCTATACACGGTCACAAATGCATGCATGAAAGCTACAATCTAAAAGCAAAAACTAATTTTATAATGTTTAATATACCTTTCATGACTTCCGTTACATCACTTTAGCTCAGCGTTTGTAAAATGCCAAATTATGTGGCAGTGACGTGATTACACTTTCCTGAGATCAGTATGGAAAGCTATTCTGTAAAGCACAGTTTCAAATAACTTAAAATGTCAAGTTTTATGAAGTTGGGGGGAAAAAAAAGGAAAACCCACCTATATAAATTATTATTTTGCGATATACAGGATTTAAACTTTTCTTGTATGCCATAAGAGACGGCATGGTCACAGGAGACTGTAGTTAGTCTTTTGAAGGCACCAAAACAAGTAACTGGATTTTTTTCTCAAAAATTGAAGATCCAAACCATCAGTTTGTGGTCAGGTACAAGCTGAGGTTTTCTTGCTTCACCGTGCTGGGTTGCTGCCATCGCATGTGGGGGACTCTTTGGCTTTAAAATGAATCTGTTGATAGTGAAATCAAATTAATAGATTTACAAAAATATAATTGTGATCAGATTTGAACAGACAGAAATAAATTGTCAAATTTTACTTAATGGAGACTGTTTTTTTGAGAACGGGATGAGTTTGGTTTGAGTATCCATTTAGACCTGTTTCATGTAGAAATCTATCAGAACACTGTATAATCTATTCTTCTAAAAAGTGCAGGGATCAGATCCCAGTCCTGGTGTCATGTGGTGTCTCTAATTAAATAGAAATGCAAGGACAGGTTCTGGGGGGTTGCAGCTGGGGAGATACCCATAGGAAAGCACATTTTCTTGCATGCCCAAAGCAGAACTCGGGACTGGATTTCTCCAGGGGCTAATGGGGAATGCCATGGCTGATTGGCTGCAGGATCCTGCACTCATGCATGCTGCCAGCTCTTCTTGTGCCCAGGGGACAGAGCCTGTGCTTGGGGACAGGCAGGTGAAAACTTCAGGTTCCAAACAACATCAGTGAGGCAAGAATTTCAGTTTGCATTACAGAGGGATGTTCCAAACCTAGGAGGCTGGGTCAAAGCTGTGATCTGACTGTGCCCTAAATGTTCAGAAAACAAGCAAACAGCAAGCAGATGATGCAAATATTCTTGTGCTGGTTTGTTTGGTTTGGTTTGGTTTGGTTTTTAAATTGGTATTTTAAATGAGTCTCACTCTCTCTGGTGAAGATGTTCACCAACTCTGCCCCCATCCTGAACACTCTGCTAGATTCCCATTTATATCTGTCTCATGACATTTCATTCTTTCTTTCTTTCTTTGCTATTTTATGCATTTTTCTGGTCATGTGAGAGAATCCTCACAGATCAAGAGCCCTTGTTTAGCTGGACAAGGGAGACAGAGAAGGTGCCCAGAGGCAGACTGGCACACGGACTCTCATCAATACCCAGCATTCTTGATTCTCTGGCTCTAGAAAACAGACTCGTGCTCTTGTTGCAACCATAGGAAAATGGTTCCCACCTGGTTGGTCAGGTCCTTGGCACATGGAAAGGAGCTGCCAGGAGTGAGCTGAGTGGAGCAGGACACACATGGTGGATGCAGTTCCTACAAGCCCTGCCGCCTGCCCCAGGCTGCTGCTGGAGAGGTGCTAGGCAGAGGTGATGCATAAACACCTGCAGGTGCCTGCACACAGACTGCCTCCAAGGAACTTCCTCAGGGAGCTGGACAGTCAGGAAACGGCTTTGAGAATTGTGACAAAAACCCCAAACAAAACCTCGTGACTTCACACCAGTCTTGTGAGCAATCATGGCACCATAGTTTAAGTGGTGGGGCTCAGCCTATCACACTCACCCATTTGGTTCTGTGAGCCTTTCTCTCACACTCTGAACAAGACACACAGAGACTCTGTGTTTCCTGAGGGAGGATTTTACTTTTCCAGGACATACATTCTTTTCCTTTGGAGAACACCTGTTTTGAGATGCATCACATGTGTGAGACAACCTTTGCAAACCTATATTGAGCACATGCGGCTCTGGGCTATCGTATCTTGTCCCATCCTATCCTGTCGTGTCCTGGGTGTCTTTCAATTTTTAAATTCTAATTCCTTCACACCCTGGAGCTTGGGACCAGGGACTGCTGCTCAGAGATCTTTGCTGCTTTAATGCCTCAGTATCCAATCATTTTCTGCTGGCACGTTGCACAACATGACAGGCATCTGTCGTGTTTGTTCTCTCGGCTTTCCCACCAGAAGGCAAGTGTTATCAGTAAACTAGTTTGTTTTGAAAAAGTGTGTGTGTGTGTGTGTATAATTAGTCGTATTTGTGTGTATGTATGTGTAAATGAAGCACACATACACACACATGCAGAATGTGTATCTGCTTCTCCCAGGGGTGTGAAATCCCCCCAGCAAACTCTGTCTGCTGCACAATCAAGTCAGCATAGTCCATGCAGTACGAGAGAAGCAAAGATGCTGTGAGACTATAAACATTTTCTCAACAACATTGCAGACAGAAGGGTAACAAAGTACCCCTCTATCAAACGGCTTTTTTCAGCTTACAAACCATCACCCCATGCTAAGGCAGCCCCTCTGAGTGTGGTGATGTTCCCTGGCCACAGCTCGGCTCAGCACCCCCACTGTCCCCAGCAGAACTTACAACAGAGCAGAGACCAAACAAGTGTTCAGCATGTGGTGTCTGTGGTGCAGAGAGGTCTCAGCATCCTTGGAGCATATCTACCAAGTGCCCATCAGGATGGGGACATCCTGCAGTCAGTCTTCTCCACCTTCCCTTCTGTCTATTAGCCTTTTACAGAGTTTAGTGATGGTCAGTGGTTATTGCTCATTCGTGTATGACGTCTGCTGGTAGCTTCCTCAGCACTTACCTGTAGTGCCTTGTTTCAACCCATCACGCCTGGTGTCAATGCTGGTGTTTCCACTTGCTTGATCCGGGTCCTATTTCAGCAGTTTTTCACAGCATTTTGTATAAGGCTCTAAGTCTTCACACCCATACTTATTGGACAGCTGAATATCCCTGCTGAGTTGTGATGGCACTTCAGCACAGGGCTAAGACAAGCCTCCCTTCACTCCTGATTGTCGATCTTTCCTCCAGGCCCCTGTGACCCACATTCCTAGTGACTGCTCGTAGTCACACTGATGGCTCTGATCCATTAAGCAGCAGAAAATTAGCTGGTTGTGGGGATTGGAGCTATCCCTAAGACTGTTAAATTATGGAAGCAAACTTGGAGTACCTTGGCAGTGCATTGGAAGCTGCCAAAAGAACATTGCCACATTGCTCATGACCAGTTCGGAGCTCCACAGGCAGAGGGGAGTGTTGCTTACAGAAACTTGCAAGGTCTCACTGAGTAGCCCAGTAATGCAGCTGCCATCGTGTTGATTGGTGTACCCATATAGCCTGTAACAGCACGTATATTTTAGATGGACAGACACTGACCAGGATCAAGAGCATATTTTCTCAAGGGGAGCTCTGTGCCCACTGTTTCCATCAGTTTCCTATTATCACTCACATGCCTTTTGTCTCCTCCAGTGATGTAATCTCCAAATATTGGGGGTCACTGCAGGAGTCTTATTGGTAGATTTGGATGTCTGCATGGGATAGTTTCCAATTCCCTGGCTGAAGGGAAAGTGCACGCTGGAGGCAGGAAATTAGAATTCATCTTACTAATAGTGCTGGCATTCCTCCCAGTGAGTATCCCGAGAATATCCTGGTGCTGAAGTAGCGGATGAGCAGAGCAGGGATCTCCAGCTCCATTAGACACTTGGAACACTTCTTGCACCATTCGTGTTAGAGCCTTAGTGAGATTAGCAGGATCAATCATGCTGCTAGTTACCCCATTTTCTGGGTGCAGCTAGTCTGTGTGTGTAGGTAGGACTTTTCTACTTGGATATGCTGTTGATTTGATTTTGAATTACTTTTTGCCCTGCTGCTCCCACCTTCTACAGGGTCGACAGCACATGTCTGCATCAGCAGCATTGCGTGGGCCTCTTCAGTGGTGTGTTTCCTCGACCTGAAATCTCACAGGCCACGTGCAGCACAGAAGGCTCTCAGTGGCATAACCCACCCTGGTGCAGCTGGGGTAGGAATCGTGAACAAGGATAGACCTCAGCATGTGCTTTTAGCAGGGACATAGTCCACCACACAGGCCTGCCCTCTTCTTATCTATGACCCTCCAGGGTATAGTTGGCAGAAAAATGCTTGAACCCTGTAGCTGTCTGATTGGTATTTGGCCAAAGTAGACTCTTGCATGTAGCACTCTCACAGAGGTAGACAGTATTTTTGCCCCTCAATTGCAAGCCATTTAAAAGTGATGTGCCCACTTGGGTTGTTATCTCTTCAGGCAATCCACGGTTTTGTTTCTCCCCTCTTAGGACAGGAACACTTACACCTCTCAATGCACTGGCAGTGTACCAGGCTTGAGATAAGTATAGGGCTGAAGGTTGCAAAGAAGAATCTCTACATATAGGTTGGCTTTCCATGTGACTGTCTCCTGTCCCCTTCCTGATTGTTGATCACTGCATTAATTTTGTTAAGCCCTCGTATGTTTCCCTACTGTTGTGTTTCACTCTCCACACCCAAGGTCTCATTGCATCATACTGTTGGTACGAAGGTTGGGCTAGGAATACATGAAAGAGGTGTGGCCCGGAGTAGTCACAGTAGTATGAGGAGGGGGGGAGTTGAAGGTCGGAATGGAGAATGGCACCGCTAGAACCATCTCCTCAGGGCTACATCCTTCTCTCATTTGGCTATAGACTAAGAAACCTAGTTTCTGTGTAAGAAACCTAGAAACTACTCAGTCCCAAGCCAATCTGCCAACCACTTTCCATCTGTATCTGTGTCAGGGCCAAGTTTGTACTTCAGCAGTGGGGGTTACGTGAGCTCCACGCGGGTCGTCTTTTTTAACTGAGTCTAGAAACATGTCTAGCCCTTGTTGCTTTAAAGGAACATAGCCCACCTATCGCCTGGACCTGGTTCTTGCTCAGTAGAGCAATATTTGTATGGAGTAGGCAGATCAGCTTGTTCTTCAGCAGGGTTGGGTGGTATATCCAATGGATGTACCGCCCTAGCAGCCCCCTCCAGTAGGTATGGCTTACAGTGGGTATTTCAGTACCTGCTACAGAGACAGAGGAGTGCAAGAAGGGTGTACTTACCTTTGGTATCACAGGAATATGGGGCTGGGTGCAGGGTCCTGCCTTGTTCAGGTTCCACATAGCTGTATAGATGGCAGCCATCCCTCCTTCATGTCTTTGGACAGTCACTGGTCTGTGAAGTTGTTGTCTTTAGCATGGATATCTGTAAAACAAAGTGTAATTCACGTTTTTTCAGTTCCAAACGCTACAGTTTATGGCATCCTGCTTGCCTTGTATCACCCTCATTATGTGGAGGTACAAGATTTCCAGCCTCCATTACTCTTTTACCAGTCTAAACTTTTTCGCTGGATCCATCCATCAAAAAATATATGGTCCACCACTGTTCTGTCTTGGAGGGAGGCCTCTAGGATGTGGCAGCAGCCCCTGTTCCTCCTTATGTGCAGATGCACTCTGTTTCAGCAGGTTTATGCACTGACGGGTTTAGGATTCTGCTGACCCCCATCTCCTCTGTATTTGGTGCTTCTGCTGAGGATATGAGGGTGCACTTTTGCTAGGCAGTGAGGGGCAGCCTCATGCCTTCCTCTCTGCTGTTAACAGAGCCCATGCCACCCTGTGTGAGCTGAGTACCTGTGCTGTGTGGTTGCCCATTGGGATTCCTGTCTTACCGTGCTCCTTAGGGAAATGTGGTGCTGAGCCTTTGCCTAAGGAGCTGTTCCTATCTCAGCACCTCACTGGGTGGGAGCCTCTGTGGCTTAGTGCAGATACCAGCCTCTGACCAGGTGCACTGCACTGGATATTGCCTCTCCCAAAGTTTGCTGTTCCTGCAATAATTGTGGGAGCATTGGAGATGGATTTTCCACATGTGCAGGGCTGGGGTGACACTGGTCTGTTATGTGTTGGGTTGTTAGGAGTTAAGTACAGGAAGAAGCATTCTCTTACAACTTACTGAAAAGGAAGAAGTCTTAATTTTTGGCACAATGAATACCAAAAAAACCCCCTCAATATTGCAATGTAGTTTATATGTTTAAGATTAATTAATAAGTCATTAATAATGCAGTGCAAGGGCACCTACACACATGGTCTTGACATCCTGACCTCTTGTTAGTTCTCTGTGTTCACTAAAGCAGGTAATTTTGAGGTATTTAGTCCACGGGAAGTTTAAGGATCTCAAAATGCAATTTTTTTTCCCAAATTATGCAGAAATGGCAAAATTTGGGACCATTTCAGAACACATTTAATTTCACCCTTCTTGAAGAGGTTCATTCTGCTAGTATCAAAACATTTCATTGACTTCATTATATACTTTACTTGAATAATTTATCAGTGATAGAGTATATATCAGGTGATAAATAGATTAAAAATTAAGTTTTCGTGAAAGGAAAATGCATTAATAATATTTCTGTTGCAAATTAACATAATACTTCTATTCTGACCTGTTTCTACTCAGCATCTAGTCTAATCAGCATCCTGTGACACAAAACACTTACATGAGAAATTTTTCAAAAGCTATGAAAATAATTATTCTCCAGAAGCATTAAAAACCCAGGCATTCAGCCAGGAATAATATCTCAGTCTGGTACCCCAGGAAATCCTCCTTCTGTCATGCCCAAAAACCTTATTGATATGTGGCTTTGGCAATACTAACTGCTGCTGGTGTGAAAAGAAAATAATTAACAACTATAATCACAAAATTGCTTTAAAGAAACCTCTTCCTACTGCTGCTTTGCTGGGAAGAGTCTGTATAACCTCTTTACAGTGGCTTCACCTACCTATTAACTAATATTCATACCATGACATCCTTTTCCTTCCTTCTGTTTCCATAGGGCTCATTTAATATTAAAAAATGTGCTGAAATGCTATCAAGCATCAGCAGACACACACAGAAATAGAAATATGTTTCATTTATCTTTCCCCGAATGAGTTTCCATGATTATCTAAACCATTACAAATTCTCCTTGATTTCTGAGGGTCCTGGGCATGTGTTCTGAAGTGATGGACAGAAAAGCTTGCATGTGCATAATATTTTGGAGCTGTGAATGGAAAAACTTTATGATAACTGACGTGTGACAAAGCCTTTTCTCTCTTTCCCAAACAGCTAATATGCCAGAAGATTATCCAGATCAGTTTGATGAGGTAGTGGACTTTATTCAAGCCACTATTAAAAGACTGAGGAGGTCACCAGACAAACAGACTCCGATTTTTTCTAGGAGAGAGAGAAACCGTCAAAATGCAGCCACAAACATAGAGAATTCCAGCAAAAAAGGAAGGAGGAATCAAAAGGGCAAAAATCGAGGATGTGTCTTAACAGAAATACATTTAAATGTGACCGACTTGGATTTGGGATATGAAACCAAAGAAGAGCTAATTTTCCGGTATTGCAGTGGGTCTTGTGATGCAGCTGAGACCACCTATGACAAAATTTTAAAAAACTTAACCAAAAAGAAAAAACTGGTCACTGACAAAGTGAGGCAAGCCTGTTGCAGACCCACAGCCTTTGATGATGACCTGTCCTTTTTGGATGATAACCTGGTTTACCACATACTGAAAAAACATTCCGCAAAAAGGTGTGGATGCGTCTGACAGCTGCATGCTGAGGCGGCACCAGTTTTCCATTCCTGCTACGCTGCAAAGTGAGGGACCAAGGTTCCCAGGGCAGTGTCTGCTCCAAGTGGAGGAAAAAGGACCAAGAACACAGAATGAGGAGCCATGAGAACCTGGGGATAAGGAGGCATGCGGCAGAGTAGAAGGATGGAGACTTCTGACGTCCTATGGGGATTTAGATAAAAGCTCAGGTGGAGATGACGATGGATGGATGATGTGCACGCTATCTTTCCTGTTTGACTCAATCCACCATCAGTGAGACTCAATCCATGAGGAACGTGCTTAAAAACGCAACCCTGCCATACCACGCTGTGTTGTAGTTATGCCATGATATACCAGTTATACCAAGAAGCTTAGCTAAGAAGTAGCTTAGGAGTACCTTATTAATCCCCTGTGCCCTCAGCTGTACTGAAAGACACATTGTGCTACTGCTCATTGGAGGGCAGTTCCTGAGTGCTTAGGACAACTCCTAAGCTATAATAAGATTACCTTTGTAAGTAAGATGATATTGGGCAAATCAAAATGACCAGGCTCAAGTTCTCATGAAGCAAAACAGTTCCGCTTACTGGCTAAGTTTGGTTATTTCCATCTTGTGTTTCTTCAAAATGAGTGCAGGATTTTGTTCTTCTGCTACCTGTGAAAACAAGTTGAGTTTTTAAGCACTTCTTCCTAGCATAGTAAGAGAAGTAACAAGCCCAGCCTACACAAAATGCATTTCTTTAGGTTTACAAAGGACTAACGTCACTTGCATAACTACATTTCTATTTGGTCATTGTGATTGAGAGAGACTACTTGATGCAATGCATCCCTTCAGAGACATAAGTATACAGAAGATATTTATTGAGATTAAGTTATTGTTATTTATTACAGTTCAGTAATGAGTCTCCTTATTTATTAAAGTGTCTTTCAAAGGTGCCAAAGTAGATGGCACTTGGGGATATAGAGAGACAAAGACGTTGGGAACAACGGTCCATGCTTTTGATTGAAAGTGTTAACTTGAATGCAAAAAATCACTTACTTTACCTTTTTTTCTTTTAAACAAAATCTTGATTATGTTCACAAAAGGTAGTGCCGAAGCCTGCAGCCCTTATTCCTGTTCACTAAGCCTTTTGAACATTACTGCAGTCGTACATGTGCAGGAGAAGCAATGGCTCTGGACGAGTGAGGGTTGCAGGACTTGGCTCAACATTAGCAATTTGTTAGAAAAACTAATTTTAGTCATATTTTAAATGTAGCCACATTTGTTTTCTCACACTTTATGCCAACTGACCTCATATAACTATTGACAAATGGAAAATAATCACATTTAGCCTTATAATTTCTAGTTATATTTATTTAAGCTTTTCCTTCCGTACTTCCATATAGAAGAGGTTAAATCCCTCTTACTAGTTAGCCCTGGATTTAATATAGCCTGCAAGTAAACAGTTGTGTTAAATAACCAGAGTGTTTTGTATAATTTGCTGAAACATTACAGGATCATACCCATGCAGCAGAACAGTCCAAGTTTCCTTAGGAGGAGGGAGGTTGTACAACAAAGGTGTTCATATGTGACTGCTAACACAAGCTCTCATTCTGGAGACATTTTTCCCAAAGGAGCAGGAGTGCAGGTCACTAGACATACCTGACAACCAGTGAAGCATCAACTCCCACAAAAGCAACATGAAAAAAAATCCCTCTTGAAAACGATGGTCCAACCTTTTATCTCATGCATGTAATGGCTCTCCATACTCATTTTGCCCTGGGCCCCTTGGGGCACCACTGAAGAAGGGTGTAGAGGTCAAAAAAGTCCAGAACAGGCATAGAAAGATGTACCAGGTGTATGGCATGTAATTCATCCCCGACTTCCGCCGCTTTCCTGGGCGGAGGGAAGACAGCCCTGGAGAACCATCCGCAGAGTCTGTTCTCACACTGCCATGGGGACACCGTGCCGGCCATGCTGCGCAGGGGTGGTGACACCACCACACTGGCACGATGTGGGCACAGAGCGCCTGCCAGGTGGAGGGTCAGCTGCATTGCCAGGCGGCTGAGTGGTGACAGCACTCAGAGTTGTGCTTTCCCTTGCCCCAGCTGATGAAAACTTGCCTCAAAGCATTTTCTGCGCAGCTTGAAGAGGCTGCAACCAAAGCAAATCTCTATGTTCAAAATACAAAAGGGTAAAGTTTGTGATTTTTTTTTTAATTTTTTTTTTTTTTTTTTTTTTTTTTTTTTAAAAAAAAAAAAAGGTAAATTTTTTGTTTTTTTTTTTTTTTTTTTTTTTTTTTTTTTTTTTTTAGTTTTTAGACCTTACTGAAGACAGGAGTGTGCTTCTCTGGATTTTTTTACTTCACCTGCAATTATATGTCTCAGTCATTTGTGTTAATCAACCAAAGTTCTCTACAGACTTTATTTTTGTACAATATTCATTTTATAACTTTTTACAAAATAAAATTCATTTCTATTGTTACCTGGTTGTTGCTTGTGCTTCGCCACTGTACAGTTTCCACGTTACAGTGTTGCCCAGTTTCTCAATCTGCAGGAGACAATATTGTGAAGCCAGCAAATCCTCTATGAAGTGGAGCCTTCCTCTCCTATCTCACCACCACCTTTAATGTGGATCAGAGTGTCAGTAGCTTCTTAGTGAAACACAACTGAGTCGCTGCAATAACTGACTTGAAAATGCATGCTGAGCAGTGACAGTAATCCACACAGGGGCAGGCTTCAAGCCTGGGGTTACAGAAGCTGTCCCTTGTCCATGCAGGGCTGCAGTGTCTTCATGGTGGCCTTGGCCGTGCATGGCCCCAATTCCTGCACGCAGAGGAGATTGCATTTTGCTTTGCTAATCCAGGTGCTATATCAACTGGACTAAATTCCATCCACTTTGGCAGTTCTTTTTCCTTCATCTTTAAACAGGGAAATAAAACTTCAGGAATTTTCTTTTCCACCACCATCATGGAACAGATGAGGACAGGTTTTGTGGCTGTAGCCAGCAACATTTTCTCAAGTGTTTTGTGTTAAGCTTTGCAGTTCCCATCACAGAGCCCATAAGCACACACAGACTTACAGGTTTCAACACCGTGCTCTGTACTCCTCAGACTGCTACAGAGAGGAAGAGGGAGCATCTGAGCAGCAAGCCAGAGATCAGGAGATCAAACACTCCTAATGCACAGCATATGGATGCCTTGGTTTCATTTGTGCTGGCGGGGGCCATGCACGCAGCTCTACCCCAGCTGCTGGAACACACAGCAAAGCTCGCAAGGCTGGCTTTTGACGCACACGGTATTGAAGGCATTCTTTGTCACATGCCACTGCCTCCACGTCTTGCAGCAGAAGCCCATCCATCACATGCAAAAGCTGGACACATTAAGTGTTTGGCATGGAAATGACCTGCAGTTCCACATTCAGAGGAGACTGTGCACTTTCCCAAGAGCTGGAGGGAGTGTCTACATAAAACAGCTGTGAGGTGCTCTGAAGTTTAATTTCTGTTCTTACAACCCTTCTATCTGCTATTACAGGGCTGGGGATGCAGGAGGTCAATGCAGATGCCTTTCTTGGTCTTATCAGAGGTTTTGAGTGGGCCGTGAAGCAGCTGGCAGGAGCAGTGTTGCTTGCATGGAGCTGTTTCACCCTTCTTCCCCAACCTTCCTGGTGACAACAATATTGGAGAGAGCAGATGAGGCTCTGCTACTGCAGCTCCAGGCTCACCACTGCTGTCACCTTCAGGCTCCTTTTCTGGTTAAAGTGAGGTTTGAAGCAGTTTCCTGGCACCCCGCATGTGTTAAAGCAGCTTGAAACCTTCAGCTGGCAGGTTGTGTAAAAGATTTCAAGAAGGAATTAGACTTTCATTTGTTAGTAGGTAGTGCCAGTACTGGGCTAGACATTATGTTGCTGCTTGAGTAGCAGGGACAGCACTACCCTGGATCCCTGTTGGAAGACAAGACATGTCCCAAGATACATAAAATTTTCACAAGAGAGAGGATGAGGCAAACACCGTAACTATTTACACTTACTCAATAATAAAATCAGGATGTTAAAAGTTGTATTACTCAGCATATTGATATGGGGTTTTTTCCTTTTTCAAATTTTGTTGGATTTTCTTGGATCAGTTAGCATTGTGCTGCCAAGCAAGAATTACTGGTTAAGAGACTTAGGACAAACTACGAATGTCTAAGGAAAAAAGCAGGTATTTTGCAAGGAGGGCTAATTTACTGATGCAATGTGGAAGTCTGTCCGTCAGTGAGACCACTCCAGAGGAAGGGATTGCATCCCACAGGCAGGACATCAGCAGAGAAACTGTCGTAACAGCAGGTCCTTCTGCCATCTCTCCACCTCACAGCAGCCTGGTGCTGCTGTTCTCAGTACAAAGAGAATGAAATAGGCAGAACTGTGTCTGATTTTGGGTTGTTTCACCTCTGCCCACAAGAGTGGAGAAAAGACAAAGGCAGCCAGTGCCTCAGTCTGGAGCAGCATAGGAGGAAACCAGAAGCAACCTCGCTCGTTGCAATCTGGGTGGGTAACTAAAAATACAGAGGAAAATATCAGGATGAAGAAAACAAATGGAGCTGACACATTGTATAAATAGGTCTTCAAATGTCATGCATGGCTGGAACAAAGATGTTTTGTTCCAAAGCAAGAGACAGCTTGAAATGGCTCAGTAATACACATTGAGAAGTTTGCTTATTTGGAACAGAGCTCTTCTAATGAAAAGGTTAATTGTGTTGCAATGGAAAAGAAAAAAAGGCAAAGCAGAGGCCAGGCCTGCACTCCTCACCCTAACAAAATTTCCCACTGGCTCAAAGTGAAGATTTTCTATCACAAACATCACAGGACTGAACTCCTAACATTCCAATAAACTATATAGTAGGTATATTCATGGGTCAGTAAGAATGGCTAAATAAACCATATGTTCCAGCAGCGTTAATCCCATTGACTTTCAGACAAGTTGCAGCAGCAGCTAGTGAGGGAAACACGGTGCTCAGCTCAGCCTGATGCAGAGAAGTTTCCTTTGTCAGGGACCAAGCACCAGTCCTCAAGGTCAACACTGAGACGTCTTCACTTGCAATTGGTTTTTTCACTTTGAAACTGCTGCATTTTATTCACTTTTCCCCAAAATGTTCACTCATAAGTGAAGAAAAACACAATGGGCTTTTGAAGGCTGCAAAGGGCTGCTGTAATTATCCAAAGAGCTGATGTTTTGTCTGCAACTTCTCCGGCTTTTTGACAGCAATCTGAGCTCTACTGATGCCATGATGATTTTTTACTTTTTCATATACCTCTCTCATATACCCTTCCACATACCCTTTTACACAGCTTTGCATGTACCCTTACTGCTTTTAGCCCACGTACTTGTAATTCCCCAAGTCTGATAGCTAGCTTAGACCCAAAGCTCCGTTAAGCCAGGAGACTAATCATCTTGAAAACCTCAAAGTTGGGTCAGAAAGCCCCAGACACCAAGGTCCTCTCCAGAACACATTCTGTAAACCAAGATAGGCCCATCCAGGGGGAACAATCCTCAGGACGGGGGCTTCTCTTGAGCCTCTCACTGGGGAATCTTTGATAGATATGCTAATGTGCAAGGTCTATAACTATACGTGCATCTTGGGGGGTGCATCTTGGGGTGGGCATCCTGGTGTGCATCTTTCGGGTGAGCACTTTCGGTGTGCATTCGGGGATGCTTTCTACCTGGATGTGGTGCACCAGAGGATCCTTAAATAAATACCGAGGTAAAACACTTTTTCCCCTCTAACAGTGTTTGGCTTTTAATTCTAAGCCTAGGAAAAGGCATCACTACCACACATAGAGGTTTCCTCCCTCTGCCCCAAACCTTTGTTTTTCTGTCTGCTGGCACACTGGAAAGGCACAAACATCAGTCCCTGGTCCAGACTTGCACACCTTACCCCCAACTGGTCCTGGCAGGACTAAAGCCACCAACATCCTCACCAGTGCTACTCCACTGACTGTTGTGAAGTTACTCCCGTTTCACAGGAGTCTAAATAAGCATATCAAAGCTGGTTACTTTCTTAGCAATATTCACATACAAATAGAAAAACTGTATCCTTGTAAAATCCTCCTACTCTTTCTATTTTTGTTTCATAGAATCATAGAATAGTTTCGGTTGGAAGGGCTCTTAAAGGCGACCTCATTTCAACCCTTCTGCCGTGGGCAGGGACACCTCCCACCAGACCAGGCTGCTCCGAGCCCCATCCAGCCTGGCCTTGGACACTCACAGGGATGGGACATCCACAGCTTCTCTGGGCAATCTGTTCCAGTGCCTCACCACCCCCACAGTTAAGAATTTCTTCCTAATATCCAGCCTAAGTCTACCATCCTTCAGTTGGAAGTCATTCCACCTTTTCTTACCCTAAATGCAATCATAAAAAGTCCCTCTTCACCTTTTCTGTAAGCCTTTAGGTGCCCTTTAGTTACAGGAAGACTGGTCTAAGGTGTCCCTGGAGTCTTCTCTTCTTCAGGCTGAATAACCCCAGTGCTGTCAGCCTGTCCTCAAAGGAGAGGTGCTCCAGTACCCTGATCATCTTCTTGTGTTCTGGGATTCCCAGAGCTTTAATACATTTCACTGTGCTCTGATCATGCTGATAACTCCTCGGGTTTTTCCCCCCTGGCATTCACCCACAGCTTTCTCTTCCTAGACAGTCTCATGACTCACACATTAACCTCTAGCTTCACATGTGCTGTGAATATGTTCTATAATTCTTATTTCAGGTTAATATCATTCCCCTCTGAGATCCAAATAGGGGTCAACAGGCAATTCTTGTTAACATTCAGTATTATTTCGAACAGAAGTTTCAATCTGAAGATGAAATATTTTCTTTAAAAAACTCACAGCTTAGAGATCAATTTTGAGTAACTGTATTTTGAAAGACACAGAGACTCCTTTCCCTTTTTTCCGCAGGACTAGGCAGGTTCTCTGAGGGTGAAAGTGGCTGTACAGTCAGGGCAGGATGAAGATCTCTCAGCACCCCATCTCTCACAGTGACCCTCAGCTGGGAAAGGAAGGAGTAGAATAAAAAAGCAAACAGGGAGTAGTATTTTCCCTGAGAACCTCATCCCAGATCCAACAGTTCACAGTTCAGAACATTCTGAGCTATATGTTTTATTGGTGTCCAACAACCCTTGTCAGGTCTGTCTTGCTGGGAAGGTACCCAACATCTTCCTTTGTGAATTAGAGCTCCCCTGTACTCTGGGGCAATTTAATTCTGTATAATACAAGCAAGAGCTTCTCTGCTGCCACTGAAACTCCATTTCATCAGTTGCCTACTCATTCCTGTGTCCCAGTGAGTTACCAGACCTCCACCTTCGTAGTCCACGTAGATCCGTCCATCCATCCTCATGAACCTTCATATCTCTCAGCATCCACGTCTTTTCTCTCTCTTCCATCTGGACCACAGGGAATAAGATGCTCCCTTCAGGATGCTGGGCAGGAACAAACCCTGCATTTCCACAGAGGCACATCAATATTTTCTTCTCTGTTTTCCATTCTGTTTCCAAAAATTCCTTTCAGGTGCTGGGTGGGGAACTCATTAGAAACATGACTCCTGAGGCAATACGTTACATCCATTTGGGAATCCCCTTTATTTAACACAGAACTTTTTGCCAACTATCAGGTCTGAACCTGACTAACTCCAATTGTGTTGGTCTATACAAGGTACCATGTGCCAGCCAAAGTAAGATTTCTTTATACTGAAATGAAAGCATTGTGTGCAGTGACCAAGTGCTGCTGCATACAAGGGTTTCAGGGAGAAGCCAAAACCTGGCACATGCCACCCACCCTCAAACTGAGATGATCAAGAGAACAGGGATGATCTGTCAGCCCAGGAAACAAGAGGGTATCCAAAAGTGAAAGTTTCTACAGCTCTTACATGGATAGGGTGCCCACTACAAGGAAAAAATGAAGCCAGTCCAAGGGGCCATTTGGGAGGAGCTGAAGAAAACCCCGCAGCTGATCTTTTTCATGTTTATCTAGGACATCAAATTCTGCTTACAGCAAATGTTTTCCTGTCAAGGATATCTGGTTTCATTTCAGCTACAAATGTGAATCTCATTTAAAAACCCAGAGCAAGTCAGCGATAATGAGACATTTTTGCAAGGAGTACAGAAACCTTCCTTTCTGATTCTGACCACTGGTGAAACAAAATTTGAAATACTTAAAAACGTTCTCCAGAATTCAACAGTTCTCTTGGAATTTTTTCTGATAACCTATTATGAAAGGCTTGGTAACACCTTAGGCTGATTTCTTAGTGTCAGTAAGAGGTGACTACTATAGGACAAGGCAGGTAAATCTTAGTAGTAGACTTTGTATTTGACTGTGAGTGAGAGTATATCATGTACTAGTAGGAACCAGGGAAGCACCTCTGTTTCATGTAATCTGTCTAGGATAGCTACTCTGGGAAGATTGTTTTAAATATCTTTAAATTTTTGTCTGTTCTTTTAGAATAGATGTGATGTTGGTCATATTTAATGTAAACAAATCTCATAGATTTTTCTTACATGACATTGGTAACACGGAATGACATTCCCCTATATAACGTGACACTGCCCTACATAACATGCCTTTTAGCAGAAGGTGAAATATTGCGCAGCCTAAAATTGTTTCATCATCCTCTGAAGGATAAATGAAAAACATGAGTGTCCAGAACCAAGGCCACAACAGTATTATTGTATTTAGGACAAGAAAGTTCATTAAAAGATTCATATATTGGTTTAAACTGTCTCATGATAAAGCATAAATCTCCCCTATCTTCTTTGATAACTCCAAACTCAGAAGTGCACTTTAAAATTACACTGTGTGAAGACTTTTAAATAATTATGATAAAGCCTTGCTTAAAAAAAAGGGCAATCCCACACGGACTTACTCATGTTTATGCACCTCTTCCAATGTTATAACTCAGTAAATAGGACAGCCACTAAATGTATAGTTTTATGGCTGAGTCTGCTCTCTGGCGCTCATTAAATGGTGTGTTTTATTGTCAGCTCTTCTCAGACTGTCAAGAGCTGTTCCTTATATGCTTTCTGCAACACACATTCCCCTAGTCCCACTCATCATTTGGTACTATTCCCTTTTCTTTAGCCTGTTGATGACATTTATAGCTGGTTTTTTCCCAAAAAATAGCATATTTTTACAGCAGATCCCCGTTTTCACTTTTTAGTGCTTTAGCTCAATAATTTCTCACACACTAGAAATAGCCCAGCTGATGTCTCGATCTTTATATCCATCCCCATCCAAGAAACATAAGCAGTAGTGAAAACTCACTGTAGTGATTCTGCCTTCCTTTGTGAGGCCCCGTGGAAAATCCCTTTCCTGTTCTGCTCAGTAACATAAACTCAGAAGCTGCGTGTGCTGTGGTCCATGGCACCAGGCTTTGCCACCCTCCCTGAGCACAGACATCGCAACTATGGGCAAGGAGGCCAATGCAGTGCAGAAATACAAACATTTGTCCACATTCACACCCAGACAGACAGAACACTACCAGTGGCATGACAGTGCCAGCTGGTGCTGGGTAAATGTGTAGTGGCCTCCACTGTGCACAGGATTTGCTGACGCTACAGGGCTGTGGACATACAAAGTCTAGAATAGAATAGAAGAGTATTTTCTGTTGGAAGGGACATAAAATGATCATGTATTCCAACTGACTGACCACTTCAGGGCAGACAAAGTTAAAGTAAGTCCTCTGAGTCACATCCAAGGAATAGCACACAAGGATCCAGGGGAGTGACGCTGCTTTGGTGGTTACTAGCCTCATTTAGACCTACACGGTTTCACATGGATAACTGTTTAGCAAGGGGAAACAAGAAAATACTCTGTTTCTTGGGCTTTTATGCATTTCCAAATACAAATATTTTAAGAAGAACAGTAAAGATTGACTGTTTTTCCCATGCTTTTTCAAACCCAGCAGTTTGCTTCTCCATCAGAAGTCAGCTCAGCAAAACGGAAACCTTTTGTGGTAACTCATCCGTTCAGCCAACGCTTCCCACAGCAAGCAACAAAGGGAGCTTAGCTCATCTCTCCCATGGATCCCACACAGCATGTCAGGCTGTACAACAAAGTACACTGGCATTGCAGGGACAAAATATCCCACCAGGTTTTGAAAGAAATCCTTAGCTACCCACTCCTGGCACTTTGTTTCCTGTACTGGTCTGCAAGTATGTTGTGTCCATCCTGACAAGTCCTGTGATCAGCCAGCTGATGGGATTTTAATCAGGGCAAACACACACACTTTCTGGGACTTGGTGAAACTAAAAACAAAGCCAAAAAACACTACTCCTTTCTGATAACTGATCACTACAGAACCCTCCCGATGAAGGCAATGGAAGATAGCAACAACTCTCAATCACCAGTTTTAGAGGAACAAAATCACTGGAAAAGGTAGTCCTAAGACTGCATTAAGTAAACAATTTTAGTCTCATGACCCTTATGTTTTGTAAGTGTTCCCCAAGGCTCTTGCTCTAGGCTGCCTGTGTTGCTGGAAGTGCTCAGCAAACAGGATGGATGAGAATGCCGGGAGAAAGTAGAAAGGTGCTTGGAGTTGGGAGGCTGGGCAGCAGTACCACTATTTCCATCCAGCTGAAGAAAACCTTCTTTTTGAGATCTCACAAAGAGCAAAGCATGTGTGTTTCCCAACCTTGGCAGGGGTCTGGCTGAGAGGAGCCATTTCAGTTGCTGGTGCAGTTCACATCAGCTTTGCAGATTTGCCAGCTCCCCCTGCAAGACGGCCAGGAACATGTGTACACATGGTATCTGGCAACAATAATTCAGCAAAAATGAAAAATGCTTCTCATTCATTGCAAACAAATGGGTACAGTGCAATCTCAGGCAAACTTTCCCAAAGCAGGCAGCTTTCTGGATTAAAAAAGAACAGAGTAGAAAAAGAGTTTGGGGTCTGGAGGATCCCTGACAGGAAACGCGTGGGAACGGTTAGTTCAAAGAGTGGAGTAGATATCTAGGAAAAGAACAAGTTTCCAAATGCAGCCTTTGCTTTCTGGTCTGGGAAAGCAGAGCTCTTCACTTGTACAGCCAGGGTTGCAAGCCATGGCCACCATCAGCGCCCTGACCATTGCTCATCACCAAGCTATCCCCAAAACAACTGCTTCTGGCACTTCAAAGCCCTGTGACTCTGCAGGCCTGGGCACCTTCTGAGTAATAAACAGGCCTTCATTTGCTGCCAGCTTTCTTCCTTGCAGAGGCTGTGCATGCCAGAGCTTGTGATAATAACACTCAAGGCCTGGAAGCAAAACACCCATGGAGAAACTCTAGAGGACAGTCCCAAAGCTCATCTTAACAGGGATGTTCCAGATGAAGGCATCAGAGCCATCACAGTCAGAAACAACACAGCTCAGGGCCATATGGTCACACAAAATTTGAGGAAACCAACCAGCCTGTTTCTGCATCTACAGCTTTATATCCTCCTCAATCTTTGCTGAGATAAAATTGGCAACTATTCAGAAAAAGGCTCAAAAACTATGTGCAGAAATGTGTGGCATATATACCATCACTAAGCATGAAAAAGCTATAGGACCTAACATAGGTGAGCAAATAAATCACTTGTAAGAAAAATACGACAGGAAAATCAATTTGGATTGTATCTGGTGAGAAAGCTAAGGCACATTATTATGCGCAGATAAAATTCAATTCTCACTTTACCTTCGGCATACCTGTATTTATTTTCACATGTCAACAATGTATACAGTACAGAATCCATCAACTGCTTCAGCAATGGGAACCTCAATGCAAAAATAACCAATTTCATGGCCAACAACTAAAATGCTAAAACAAATAGATGATTTGATCTCTCCAAATCAATCATAAACTGATAGATTCACTGTACCATTTCTATTACTATCAGTTTAAAAGATACAAATGGGCTTTCCTGAAGATTTACAGGGAATAACATCTGGCGCTAATGTCACCTGGGACTCTCGACAGGAGAGTTTTGGTTAAGAATTGTTTTGTTTTCCCTCGTAAAAGCTCAGTTGTGTTTACTTCACTGAAGTTTAACCTGGCTATGATTTCATGACTGCTGAATCCATGGTGCCCCTTGGCCAAGCCATAGCATAGCAACTCAATAAAGACAAGTGACATCATTAACCCAATACAGTAGCTATTCAGATGTACGCTGTGGTCTCCTTACATAATCACCTAATTTTAGCTACTGAGAGAGCTGCATACAGTACCACAGTGTATTATGAGCTCTGAATAACGGACTAATATCCAGATGCTTTTTCCAATGTTATTTTATTTTCCTGGTTTAAAATTATTTCCTTGGGCAAATCTCTAGGTGCTATTTTCCCTTAAGCAAACCCTCTCTTCAAAACAGGTTCAAGGCTTCTGCTGCTCCTGATCACCTTGACACCTCGTTAGCTGGTCACTGTGGTTGTAATATGCTCATGGCACTGTTATATGGCCAGGACCTTGGGACTTTATAATGATTGTCAACAAGAACAGCCCTAGAAAACAGTAAGTTGATACAAGCCTTAATTAAAGCACCAGACACACACACACTTAACAAAAAGCACTTGGTTCGCTAAAAGTAGCTGTTTCTTGTAGTTTTACAAAACATATATGAAAATACTTCTTAAAGCAGAAGTATTTTGGGCCAAAGACTTTGTTTTGCTACTTGCTACAATAGGCGCCTATTCAAGTCCTATTCCCCTGCAATCATATCACAGTAAAAAGGTGCATATTTGATGCCATTTATTGGTACAAATTCCAGATACAAGCTAAGTGTGGTAGCTTAGACATGGTAGCAGTAGTGTTGGAAATCCCCAAGATGGATGCTTCACTTCAGAAGAACAAGAAAACAGAACTCTCACTGCAGGACTCCCAGGCACAATGTGCACCCAGGCGCTGTGTGTGCCTTCCAGGTGAGTTGTGTATTATGTGTGCTGGAGGTGCAGATCGCACCACATACAGACCCAATGGTTCTATTTCATCCAATTTATCTTTCTTCAGCCTTTTGTCTGATACTTTTACACAACTATGCTCAAGCAATGAGAACTGTAGCTTCAAAATCCTCCCTATTTCTGTAGTGTTTGTCATCTAAAGGACTTAAAACACTAAATCTCAGAACTTGTAATTCCTAATGGCTAAGTTCCTCTGCCTTATTGACAAGAGTTGACAGATTTCTTTGCACTTACATAAAAGAAAAGACAGAAGACTCTCAACAGTGATTATACCAAGACACTCTGTTATGCAGCGTGCAGAAGGAGATGCTGACTCGCAGGTTACAATCCCTAGACCAAAGTTCTGCTAATCCCCACCACCCTGGTACCAGACATTTGACTTTCCTTCTCAACACACTCTCCATCACTGCTCCCTGGAGCTGTTCTCCAGCCAGGATTTCTGGCAGCTGGTCCCTGTCCCTTGTGTAATCAACTAGCTCACCTCAGAGATATGCTTGCATTGTGCTGGTGCAGACTCACTTCTTCCACTTTGCAGCACTATGATCTGCAGACAGAACTCTGGCCCGGCTTCCTGTCCAGTTAAAATTGGTGTCTTTGTGGCAATTTCTGGAAAAACAAGCAGGCTAAAACCTGCTGGCAACATCCTCTGCTGGCTCAAGTCACAGCAGCTCCTTAGTGCTCATTTCCATTAGCAGAGGTGCTGGCTCCTGAATTCCAGTTCACTCTGTGCTATTGGCACAATATTTTTGATTGTGCAGTCAAACAAATCATGTTAATGTTGGAAGCTGAATGTTAAGCTGCAGAGGGCAACTAGCTGAGCACAGCTCCTCCCCTCTCCCCACCACCCTCAACACTGACTCTATGTCTAAAGATACCAGGGTCATTAATAATAAAAGTTATCCATGTGGTAAATATTGACTGTAAAAATTCCTGGTAAAAAAAAGAATGCATTTAACCATTAGATTAAACCACAGCCCCACTGTGCAAAAGTGCTGAGTGAAGCAAATGGGAATGCTGATCGTGCCTTGGGACAAGGAAGAATCTAGCTGTCCGCTGTCCCAGTGGGGTCCTGCCTGTTTGTCTAAGCATTTATAAACACCATTAAGTGAAATAGCAAGGTTTGATTCTGCCCAGGACTGTTGGAGTGCAGCCCCTGCATTCATTCTGGCAGGCAGAGGACCCTATGCTTGAGATTCCAAACATTTTTGATTAAAAAAAACCTGGCTCCCAAGCAGTGCAGTGTGATTTGGTAACATCATCATGCCGAGACTGGGCTGTAGGCAGCCAGTGCAGCACCCTTGCTTCCCAAAGGAAGTGCAACATTCCTCGACAGAGCACATGGAACAGCAGACCAGGAGTGAGCCAAGGAGCAGAGTGGAGGCAGACAAGCACAAAACACGACGTAAGAGGAATTCCCTGGTTCAGAAAGGCAGCTTCCAGACTTTTCTGCAGCAGAGATAGGCTAGTAAAGGGCACCAGAAGGACACTGAAGTAGATGAACTATATTCCTAGATCTGTCACTAATCTGACTTCTATTAGCTCTCCTCACCTTGTATTTCTGTTTCTTCAATCCTGCTGCAATAGTTGTTTTTCCCATTTAGATTCTTAAAGCAGATGATACCATCTTGGATCACAAGTCTGAGAAGAACCCAACAGAACAGAAGCCTGAACTTTGAAGAGTTCTTGTAGCAAAGGAAGAAGGAAAGGTGGAAGTGGGAATACTCTTGAGAATTCAATGAAGTTACTTCCCTCCCCCCTCAAAGAAAAGAATTTAAACAACTTCTGTTATAGAACTGTTTAAACTCTGTTGTATGCCAGAGTAGAACAGTATGCTGACAGTAAAACAAGTGGTTAAAAGACACAGAAGGAATATATACCACTGTGGTACCTATATAATTTCCAGAACTATTTTCTTTTGTGTAAACATGAGCGGTAGAAATTAACAAAGGAATCCAACAAATTGGCATTTTATAGAGCCTGAACAAAAAAATTTATCACCTTGTAAGCTGCAAAATCTACCACTGCATTTGGGAATGTGATAGTTATCTTTATTGAAAGCTTCTTCTTCTGTCATCTTTCTTACTACAGGATGATTTTGCAATGTTTTTTGAAAAAAACATTGTTGGAGCCTTTGAAAGTTGACTTACTAATTTTTTAACGATCATGGGCTTTGATGCATGGGTGTGCATCATCTTCATCCTCCACCTTCATCCTACAACTCACCTGGAGTGCCCATCTGTCAGTCTCACCACTCATGGAAAGGTTTCCTAAAAAAGTGTCAATGCAATAGTATTCCACAAGCCTGAACTTCACAGCAGAGGATAACTAAAACTGGATGTCTCAGCACTGGGGAAAATCTCATCAAGAAGAAAATTTTCAGCACCATGTAAGTCTAATTCCTCTTTTGTTTTTTTTTGTTGTTTCATTTTTTTGGTTTTTTTTAAGGGCTATTCCATTGCACTGTTCCATTCTGCAAAGGGTTAATACCAGAATTTTGCCTAAGCCTATTCCAATTGGTCTGAGGGAGGCTCATGTCTCTCAGACTGAAAGACTTAGTGCAGACTCTTCCACTTGTTCCTTCACAGGCTGTGCCTCTCATTGATTACATGCCCAGGTTCAGTTTCTCTGGCCTCCACATTTCACACAAGACTCTGCCTTAATTAAGGTGAATACCCCCCTAGACAAATGCTCGTTCCCATAAATAAAAGAAACAATATATGTACACACACATTTGTCACATTAAAGATGACTTGATCTGAGTTACTTTAGCAGGTGACATGCAAGAGGATTAGAGTTTGAACCACTGGGTTTAGTCACATATTTTTTTGTCAGTGTAACACAGAACATTCCTTTCAGAGTAATTTTCTAGGTAATCCTTAGCGTTCAAGGATTATCTGTCTCATGGCAGTCTCTGCAGGATGAGGAAGAGCCTCCTGTGAATCAGGAGCCTGCTGCACTGATATTGTGCAAACATCAAATTTTACAGGGATTGTGGATCTGGAAATCAAGCATGGGCTATTTAGTAAATTAAAAATGCAGGAACTGTTTTCCACCTTACTACATATGGACAATTTGTAGTGGGCTGGTGTGCTAGTTTTGGCTGGAGTCAATTTTCTTGACAGTGACTAGTATGAGGCTGTGTTTTGGATTTGTGCTGAACACAGCATTGATAATATAATAAGATAAATATAATAAAAAGTTTTTGTTATTGTTGAGCAGAACTTACTCAGAGCCTTTTCTGCTTCTCAGATGACCACACTGGCAGAGAAGTTGGGGGTGCTTGGGAGATTAGGAGGAGACACAGCCAGGACAGGTAACCCAAACTGACCAAAGGGATATTCCAGACCATATGACATCATGCTCAGTGTATAAAATGAGGGGAAAAGGATAAGGAGGGGCATGTTTGGTATGATGACATCTGTCTTCCCAAGTAGCTATTACACGTGATGGGGTCCTGGTCTGGAGACGGCTGAACACCTGCCTGGCCATGGGAAGTGATGAATTAATTCCTTATTTTGCTTTGTTGTGTGCACAGCTTTTGTTTTCCCTCTTAAAGTCTCTTTATCTCAACCCATGAGTTCTCTTGCTTTTACCCCTCCTATTCTCTCCCCCATCCACTGATGGGGGAGTGAGTGAGTGGCTGCGTAGGGCTTGGCTGCTGGCTGGGATTAAACCACAACAGCTGGCAAGTCCAATATTAGGCTTATTTTTTTCATTATCGTACTTCCTTCAAATCTCTACATATTTTAAATGGGGCGGCGAGGGAGAGGGAGAATGAGAGAGAGAGAGGGGTAAGAGATCAAATCCCCAAATGTTTTAAGATTGCTCTTTAGGAGAAAAAGGGAAAAGTGTTTCCTCCAGTCGAACAATCACAAGTACCTCTAAAACAGAGAACCTGAAGCCCATGCGTTTGGCTAACAGCCTGACTGGGAAAAGATCAGCAGAACTGTCTTCTGAAATGTGAAAATTTCCAAACTACAGAGAGTCTCTTCCTGCAACTTCCCTTGAAACTCTAGGATTTTAAAGATGCAAATAACTGCAATTACAGGCAGGAGAAAGAAAGCAGTTCTTTAAAGCTGATGGGAGACAAGAGTTTGCCTCTCAGACAGCTGAATTTGCAAGGCTGCAAACACAAAGAAGCACTCTTAACTTGCAGTACATATGACATCAGCACCCGGTGCTCACAAAAAGAGATGCCTCTGTACTGTATTTACCAGGCTGATTTTCAGAGGAAAGCCATCCCAACCACCTTTGTACTCCTCAGTGGCTGAGAGACAGAAGGCGCTATGTTCCCAGCCTGGGTGTCACTCAAGGTGCTCAGTCAGGAGCAACCCTTTTGGCAAAAGCTTCACGTGCATTTTTTTGTCTTCCTTGTCAAAGGAAACTAAGAAACACAAACTGCCATCCACTATCTCTGGTGTAGCTGAGAGCCATCCCACCAGAGAGGAAAAAATAATCTGCATTTTGAATAATCATTTTCCAGATGTACTATCTTGCATTTGTCAGGGTGACTTCTTGTTATTTCCTGCTTCTCTTTTTTCAGTGGTGTTTGCAGTATTCTTCTGTATCATCTGTTAATTTCATTAACACACTGATGATCTTGGAGGGGGTAGCCTAAAATTATGTTACATAAAACCGGACACAAACTCCCTTTTCCTGCAGCATCCCACCACTCACCTCCCACTTATCTCTGTACCCTATTATTTATTATGACCTGTTTCCTCGCCTTCTGCAAGAGCTCACACCATAGTCATATGATATACCCTTTTCAGGTGAAAATTCCTGAGCCACTGGGCATTGGTTTCTTAGTCTGGAATTGCTTCTTTGTTTTCTTTGACTGCTACACCATGCCTTAAAAGATTAAATTCAGTTTCTCTGAACCTTTGCAATAGCAACAGTTTTGCACCAGTTCTGTGATGCACTAGCAAAATATAGGGACATGCCTATAGACTCTTCTTTGTTACAGATTATAGTGGTATTACTGTAACAAAGTGGGTACTTCATATTCTCACAAATATGTTAAATTTTTGCACCACTATTAACTCAGTTAATTAATATATAAATATAAATATATATATATACACATTGAAATTAGTTTATGAATAATCAAAGGGATCTTACTAGCAAATACCATAAAACCTTAGAGCTATTGATGATAACCCTTCCTGAAAAGGCTATTTTGAAGATATTGACCTCACTATTTGGAATATTCCTGATAATTGCCTCTGCTTAGTCAGGTAATCTTAAACAAAGTCAGCTGCAAATGATACACCAACTTCCTCACAGAGGGGACCCCTTGTTGATGTTCAAATTCATAGTATTAGAAAATTTGAAATTTACTATCTAAGACATATACTTTATCAGAGTTACAAACGGACTCTAAGCTTTTGCTTGCATAACCATCGCGAACTTAGGGTTCACTGCATTAGAGAGAAGCCAAGTGACAATGGAAGGGAACAATACAGAAAAAGGATAATCGCCAGATGGCTAAGAATGCCTGCACTACCACTTGTGTAGTGTACCTGGGATGGAGAAGTGTGCCTATACACAATGTCACAAAAATAAATACTACAAATAAACAGATACGGCAGCAAAGGCAGCTCAGGCAAAGGTGCTGGCAAGCCAAGACAGGTCTGGACCCAGGTGACTCCTGAGGTCTTTTAACTTAACACATACCTTGACCTGTTACTTGCAATGGCAACTCTGTATTAAAGGGCATCCCAAGCTGCAGAGAGTTAAGCTAAGTAACGCAGCACAGAGATGGACCAGAAATGCAGATTTCAGAGCCAGGTGCACACTGCAGGAGGAGTGTGCAGGAGCAACAGCAAAAGACAATGTCCAGTCCAGGAACAATGGTGCCTCTGAGGATGTGAGAAACAAGGATACTAGGTGGTCAGTAGCATGCAAGGAATAGCAGCACAGACAGTGCCTGGAGACGGACTTCCAGAGATCTCCAACATGCTCCATGATCCTCAGCATTTGAACACTATGGACACCTGCACACTAAGGGTCACTCGACAATGGCAAGCTCTCAGCTATCATGTACACTCCTGTCTTCTTATATCAGCTGCACTGCAGTCCTGGTGATCCTGACAAGAATTAGAAATTTACAAGAAATTACAAGAATAATTTTAGCAATTAGCAAGAAAGCCTAAAGATGATGATTTTCAGTAAAAGGCTTTGGAAAGTCCATGTGCAGGCAGCACAATCACCGCAAGAAAGGCAGCTGCAGATCTCACTGCAGTATCACAGCTCTTGCCAGGTACGGATCCAGGAACTCAGTCCTATCATAGACCAGAACACATGCACACCTATGGGTGTGTGGCTGGCCCTACTGCTGATTCACAAATTACATGAGATTATAGCATTTTTTATTTTAGGAAAATTAAACTTCAGGATCAGAACACCTGAAAAAAAAGCTGGATATACATTCAGAATGATAAGTATTGAAATGCTGAGCAAAAGGAGGTCTTGAGGTCTTCCACATCTACCACTGATAATGTCAGCAGGATTCCTGCCGGACACAAAGGGTCAGAGCCATGAAAAAAAACCTGAAATAAAATGACATTAGGGAATTATCCAGAAATTTCTAGGAAAGTCAACTGTTTTCTTAAAAATTTCTGAGTAGGTTAACTGTAAGTTTATGACCCCTTAAGAAAATTAACATATATGAAACATTTCCCTCTCATACATTTGGGAAACCTTATGGATTTGCTACTAACCACCAACTTTAATAGTGGCTTAGCTGAATGAACAAGGACTACATTTGTTATATCCATTGACAACTGGAAGCTGTAAAAAGTTGCAGCACTTTAGGTCCAAGAGAAAATTCAAAATAATCTGACCTAAATAATGACATTCTGAGAAAATGCAATGGGATTGCCTATGTGGGGCCCATATTCAGGATGTTGCAAAGAGGCTGCCAAGAATGGTAAAAGCTGAGGACTATCATCTGCTCCTACTCTTTCATGTGGGATCGAATGATGCTGGGACAAAGAGATTCCAAACCATCAAAAGCGACTTCAGGTCCCTCAGAACGAAGTTGAAAGCATCTGGAGCACAGATAGTGTTCTCTTCTACCCTCCTGGTAGGGGACTGGGACTCAGGTAGTGAAATGAGTGGATGGGGTGAATGACTGGCTGCATGACAATGCCATGCTTAGGACCTTGGGTCTGTGATCTGGGATGTGCCTAGAAGACTGGGCATGTTGGCACGAGGCAGGGTGCACCTGACCAAGCAGGGTAAGAGTGTTCTGGGGAGGTAGTGCACAGGACTTATGGTCGAGCTTTAAACTAGATTTAGGGGGGAAAAAGGATGCTCTAGCAAGTGACAATGAGGAAACAGGAAACAACAGGACTTTAGGGAACAGCAGAGAAATACCCATAAATCTTCCCAAAGGAATTGTAGAGGGCCCCTCCCAAAGGCTGAAGTGGCCAACAGCCTGGCTGAAGTGTGTCTACCCCAGTGCACGCATCATGGATAACAAGTAAGAGGAGCTGAAAACCATTATGCAATTAGCAAACTGTAACGCAACTGCTATCATGGTGGGACAAGTTCCGTAACTGGAGTACCGTAATCAAAGGTACAAGCTTTTCAGAAGAGATAGGGAAGGAGGAGCAGGGGTGGTGCCCTCTGTGTCAAGGAAGGGATAGATTGCTAAGAGCTGTGTCTGGGAAACAGCCATAGACGGGCTGAGGCTAAAAATCAAGGATAGGACCAAGAAATGACACCTGGTGTGGAGGTTACCAGGTCCTCCAGGCTGCTGATCAGGAGGAGCCTGTTGATGAGGCCTTCTTGCTTTGGCTGCAGGGCACATCATCCTCACCACCCCTTATCCTGATGGGAGGGTTCAACCACCCGGACATCTGCTGGGAGAGCAATACAGCCAGCTGTAAGCAATCCAGGACACTCCTGGAGTGTGCAGAGGACAACTTCCTGGTCCAGGCATTGGACAGGCCAGCTGAGGAGAAGCATTACTGGGCCTGGTGCTCACTGATGCAGGTGAGCTCCATTAGAAGGGTTAAGTCAGGAGGTGGCCTGGGCTGTAGTGACCATGCCCTGGTGAAGTTTGTGATCTCATGGAGTGTGGGCCTGGCAAGGAGAATGGTCAGGACCCTGAAGGTTAGAAGAGAAGACTTCCATGTTTAAGGAGTTGGTGAATGAGATCCCTTGCCAAACTGTCCTTTCTAAAGTGCTGGCAGCACTTTAAGGCCACTTTTCTTAGAGCACAAGAGCTTGTCATCACGATGCGTAGGAAATCTTGCAAGGCAGGCCAGAAAATGGCATGGCTGAGCAAAGATCTGCTCCTCAAATTGAGAAGAAAGAAGAAAATGCACAGCCAGTGGAAGAGGGACAGGCGACTTAGGGAGAGTACTGGGATATGGTTCAGATGTATAGCAACAGGGTGAGTAAAGCCAAGGCACAGATGGACCCGGGCTTTGGAAGGGATGCAAAAAATAACAAGAAGTAAGGATATAAATAAGAAGAGAAAGGCCAAAGAAATTGTACCCCTGCTGGTAAGCAAGAAGGATGAACTGGTAACAACTGTAACAGAGAAGGCTGAGGTGCTCAATGAGTTCTTTGTGTCAGTCTTCACTGTGAAGTTCAGCACAAAGAACAAAACTCGAATAATACATAACTACTAGATGGCAAATTGACTGGCCAGCAGCTTTGCAGTGAGGGTTCTGCACTTAGTGGGATTAGGACCTGCAAGGAAAGGGTTAGTGATATTTCCAGTATATGCCTTAAACAAGCTGGATGGTGAAAACTTGTTGCAGAAAACTTCATAGGTGCCTCTGCACAAACTGGAACAAAGTTTTGACCTTGCCCGGGGCAGGATTGACACTGATAGTTTTCACCCCAACATTCAACTGCAGTATGGTTTACAAGTGAAATAAATGCACTAGCGCAAGAAATGGGGTCAGAAATAGGACACTTGATTTTGGAGGTACTTGCTTTGTATGACCTCCAGAGAAGACCCCTGATGACCACCCCACCACGAAGAAGAAGCCCAGGGCAGTGAAGGACCAAAGCCACGGGATCCACAGTGGTGACCATCTTCTGCTTGCACTCTCTCCTTCCCTATACACTTAAACATTACTAAATAAAGTCTGTGTTGTTGAATGGGCGTTTGGTCTTGTTTGCACCTTGCTTTGGCCAGAGGACTTCAAAACTGAACAGGTGCTGAACATAAACCTGTTTGGCCAAACTGTAGAGAAAAAAAAGTCACTGTAATGAGACACGCAAACATTTTTTCTGTTTACTCAGTAGAGCTAAAAAAGTAGCTTACTTCTAAACACTGTACAAATTCTGGGCAGTGCACTTCAGGAAATATGGACAATCAGAAAAACGTAGAGAAAAGTAAGTAACAGATGATATTCCAGAAAACATAAATCATAAAGAAAAAGTGAAAGAATAAGAGGGTACAAGAGAAGATAATAAAATTCAAACATAATAAAAAGCTGCTGTAAAGATGATCATACAGTTAGTTCAATGACTGCTGCGAACAGGATAGGAAATAATGGTCTTAAATCGTTGCAAGAATGTTTTTCTTAGAGATGATGAAAAATTTTCTAGTACTAAGAAGAATGAAGCACTGGAACAGATTGTTTAGGGAGATTGTGCAGGGCCTATTATGGCAGCGATTAAAGATCCAGTAAACATGCCAGACCTTGTTCAGGTATAGATGATTTGAGTCAAGGATGGACTACAGAACTTCTCAAGGACCCATCTAGCCCTTGTTTATCTATTGCAGGTATTAATCTGTTGCGTCTTCTATTTCGTGATAGAACAAGAAAATAGTTCAGAGCCCACGGGAATACTTCTTTGAAAGAATAACAAAAACTACACCAGCCTGACACACAACAGCCCCATGGGACAGCTAAGATTAAAAAAAAAAGGGGAGACATATTGGCTATGCTTTCTCAATTATTCTTCTTCTGAGTCATCTATCACAGAACAAGATGAACTGTCTGATCATCAGACATTAAAAAAAACCACAAACTATTGCCAAAGTGCTTTAGTGACACAAAGGTTACGGAGATTCCAAGAAGCTGATCTAAGAAACTGATGCCAAAGTGGGAGACAATACCTGCGTATGTAGAATGGGAAGCGTTGACATCCAAAGCAAATTTCATCTGGAGTCATATGCTACAGACAAATATCTCACATTTCAGAGCTATCCAGACTGCATGAAGCAATTAGATGCTGAAGTCCCACTGGATGAAGTGCATCTTGAGTGCATACTGTATACAAAATTGTGTTTAATGGGATTAGCCAAAAATCCTAGCAGATTTAAAAACTGATGTAATAAGATACAGCTATGCTTCAGTTCCAGGCAAGCATAAGGACATCTCTGCTAGCCAACTATCCAACTCTTTATTCACGTGTATGTATGGAAGTCCAACAGATGAGAAGAGCCCCAGGATTAACAACAGTGGACAGAACCTCATGAAATTCCCGACTGCCCATGGTAAGAAGTCAAAACAAACCTGCTGATTTTTAATGGGGGTAACTGTAGGACTTCCAGTAAATTCCCATTGCTGAGAGACAGCCTAGAAGGACATACAGGCATTTAACATGACAAAAAATGTAAGAGGGATTTTGCAATACTGTTGTGACTAACAGGCCACATGTGAGCTATAAATGTCTCAAGCTGGACACCCCCAAAGGCATCAGAGATCAAAGAAACTGATGGATAAATATCTAACCAAGAGGATGGCACTTTCAGCTCAGCAATGCCACTCAATGCAGAATAGTCCTCAGGGTCCAGCAGAGATGGAAGTAATACGAGAAAGGATCATGGTTTCTTTTCCCATAATACATAATTTTCCACAACAGAGAAAATGCAGTTGGGACAAGGAACATGAAATTAGGCATGGAGTCATAAGAAAGGAGCCAACAACTGGACCCTCTGGGCACAAACTCACAGTCCTTGCTATCAACCACAAAAACTAGAGGCCAAAGCATCTTCTTCAGTAAACTACAGGTCATAGGAAGTCGATCAGAGAGGAACTTAGTCACCAAATAGTTGCAAACAGGCAGAGGAAAGTGCCAGGACTTGTCAATCTTCTCACCTGTTGCTGAAGACTTAAATAATAAGATAGGAAAAGTAATAAGGAGGACAGGACAAGACAAAGGACTACAGAGTCAAATTCAGACCTCTGTAACAGTGGCAGCAACACAAACAAGGAATGGGAAATAGGGCTGAACAGTAGCTGGTGGGCTGCAATGGTCTGGAGAGAAATGCCTTGGCCCTATGGACAGGCAAGAGGTATCTAATAGTCGGTCTACAACTGTCATTAGCACAAAGGGATAAAGACCATAAATTACTGTAAAGAAACATCCAGAAGCTGCACAGAAAAATCCAGGTTTGGAGAAAGCACCAAAGAAGCCTTTCTGCACGCAGTGACTGTGGTACCTCTGTAAACTCTTCTAAGGAAGCAAACAAAATAAGCCCACCTTGTTTCAGTAATGCAGAAACAAACTCCCCTCTGGACTCTGCCCACTTTAACACTAAATACAGATACATAGAAGACCAAGATTACAATCTGGCGATTGTTAAAAGCTCTGTGAAGTTTATAAGAAACTAGATTTTAAAAATACAGTTTCTCATATTCCAGTTTGCATCTAGAGTTCCATCTGTCATAGCAAATATTTATTTGTACTAATATTTTTAACGTTAAGATGTTTTCCAAGACAACTCAAAGGCTTGAGTCAAGAGTTTACTGTCCCAAGTATGGTCAAGCAGACTGTTCACATCTTCCTTCTGATTAGATTAACTCTTACCATTGAGCTGTTCAAGATTTAAAACTGTTTTCAAAAATGCATTAAGATGTGCCTTGTTGGTGAACATCCCTGGAAACCCAGTTTAAGGGCTATGCGAAATGAACCAAGCCAAGAATTAAAGTATAAATGAAACTTAAGTTCATTTTAGATGTTTTTAATATATATCTGCACAGGCACTGTTTTAAATTCTAGGCTGCTAGAACAGTCATTCAAGACAATCACTGCAAGTAACAATGATGAACACTTAGAAAAATTCTAACAGAATTTTTGCAGTGTTCACTTGCAGAACTAATTCTTGTAAGAATTAGGAAACCAGATCTAGCTGATGTGAATAACAATATAAAAGGAGACCTTCCTCTCATTCTTACAGAACAGCTGCAGCACTTTTCCTCATCTGCCTTCTCCTGCAGCTCTGCTCCCTAAGCCACACTGCCTCAGTGATCAAGTAACAAAGGAAAAGAAAAAATGCTAATATTCAGACTAAAATGAAGAATATCTTAATCCTTTAAAATTACTGATTGAGATTTTATAGAAATTTCTTTGAAAATACTTTATTTTGTAGGGCAATAGTTGGGTGAAACATAAGACAAAAAATAGCCTTAAATGAAGCAATGCCATCTTACGTTTTTTTTGCTGGAGGGGATTGCATAAGGAGGTCTTTAGCAGATTTTGTTAACAACTCTTTCTCTTTATCTGGAATTTCTTTTCCTTCACCACTTACTTTCCACCCACCTATTCAGTCTTTCATTCTACAAATTACAGCTGCAACTGTAAATTAAACATTGATTTGCTATTATACACAAGTATGTATTAAAATAATTTTACAAGGGTCAAAGACAAGCTGTGGACTATGTAGTGAAGTTCTACTCTTATCAAAAGACTGCACTAGTGAAAGCAGTGGAAATATTTTGTTGTGTGTATTTTATGCCAATGCTTCTCATTATACTTTTTGAAGTCAGGCTTAGTTTTCACCGAAGTATAAAAATGGTAATTGAAAAAGAAAGATAAGCTTGGAAAAGGAAATCATATAATGAAATAGTGATGCAGAACAATGCTTAAAAAAAAGTCTAAGCTCTGCTGACTATCAGAACCACATTCTTGAGGTTACAAAGGTGATTAAGGGCTTTACTAACTATAGTCTTAAAATATGTCTCCAGGATCTATTCATAAATAAGAAAGCTTGATTGCTTATCATGTCTATTACTCTCTGCTCTTAGTGGAAATGCAGACTGCTTGTTATATTGTGTATTGTTATAATCACAATACTTAGCATACTGTGTGTTATTATAATCACAACATAAATGCCTAAAACTAACTTAGGTTCTTTATCCTTCTCTAAAGGACATTCACTAGTTTTAAATATCCTTCCCTTTATGACACTCAGAACTGCAATTTTGTGTTAAAAAATGAAAACTTCCCATATTTAGACAAACTACTTTATAAAGAATAGTATCAGTCTTCAGAGAATGTAACGCAGGATATACATAATCCAGGTATACACAAAGTCAAAGTCAACACACACAAAGACCTGGTAATAAATACACAGATCTGCTCTATCCTAAAACTCATCCATATAAACTAATAGGTATAAGGAAGCCTGAACAAAATTTTGCATTGACTTAGTAATAAACACATTATTTTTACTACACCAAATTATGTAATTGTCCATTGCAATTTCACATTTTTTAAAAATAAAAGCTGTATACAATCTACTGTAGATACTACACATACTTAAAAGTAACATCATGCAAAGAATTACAGACACTAGAAAACACGTTTTCTAAAATTCACACAGAGTGTGAACTGAATTGTAACTCATGTGAACACACAAATGAACTAAATTTGAATATTACACAATAATTAATCCAAACTTAGTTGCACTCATAAAGCAGTAATTTGCTAGCTCTTAACTGGAAAAATAAAAAGGAGTCTGAAAAATTGTACTATTTTATTTATATACTTAAATTCACTGAACACTGTCATGACACGGCATCTGTAAATTTGGCAGTAATGAAAAAACATTTGGCAATATAATGAATTCACTCTTTATAAAGAAATATTTTTCATTTAACTCACAAAGCTAAGTAACTGACATAGAGTAGTTATTTGCACAATATAAGTAATTCCTTATTACAAAATTCAGATGTGGAATTAAGCCAGTGTAATTCAATAATCCCTTTTTTATACTGCAGCAAGTTTTATAAATTGAAGTAATTTTTGCTTTCGAATTTTGACCCACTATACCAAATAAAGAAATAAATATTTCATTTTGTTTCAAATGCTCTAAAATGATTCTTTAAACCAATTATTTTTCAAATTTTACGTTTTTTCCACTCCGGCTTGTCTGTTTCATCATCTTCTGGTTCCACTTCCGCAAAAACTGTTTTTGGTTGCGTTCTAGAAAACATTAAAAAGATTAAAAGAGTGGTCAGACTACAATACTTCATCAGAAACTGTATTAGACAGGCACTAGACACAAACAAGAGGTACATATAAACACTTTCAAAAAAAGAGCATTCTAGACTTCCCATTTTTTATTTTTGACATTAACCTATCAACTAACCTTCTCAGAACTGAAGAAACTTGCAGCTCACAGGCAAACAAGCACAACAAACAAATATATTTTGCAAGTATTATCTCCTCATTAGTTTACAATCAGTATCCATGTATTCCATGAATAAAATTAAGATAGACGTGAGGAACAAATACATTTAATTCAATGCTAGAAAAGCAGAGCCACTGGTCTCTTCATTCCATGACTTTTTAAAAAGAAACTTCCATTTTGATACACTGCAGAACAACAGCAGCCAGTAAGTGAAAACAGAACAGCTAAGCCAGATTTCTGGCTAAGCCTATGCATGAAAAAACAGTTTCTCCCCCAGAGACTTTATCTAATACTACTGTAACATAAAAAACCTAATGATCTTCATATGAGAACACAGTGTATCTGACAGTCAAGTGCGATGGTATCAATTCCTGCACTCTTTATTTGAATTTTAAATACCGCTTAAACTTTACAAAAGTAACTACTGATTACTTTCTAAATGAATATACTATCAAGTAGCAATTCAATAAACTGTTCGGACATTGAGTTCCCCTGTTTTACTCTTCAGTAACTGCACAGTCCCATTTTCCAATCTAATTCTCAGCACAATCACTACAGAGTTGAAACTATTAGATTTCTGATGCTGGTTGTGTTCAACTTCTCAACATGACGAAGTATAAAATGCAGCCAAGGCAGTCATCATCTCATTACTATATTAACTAATGTTTTTGCAACAGTCTAAGGATGTGAAGCATTATTATTATTATAGTAACTGTTATTTGGCAAACTCTACGAAATGCAGAAACCTTAACAAAATTGTGCCTGCCTTATGTAACACAATAGGCAAAATTCAATGCTGCCTCTGACTTCAAAGAGTAATAGCAAGCCATCAGCTCTTAAAGAGAAGGATTCTCCACTTGATACAAACACATTCAAAATCACCAAAACTAGTCAAAGACAACTCCCCTTACATACAGGATCTTTCTATTGTCCTGCCTGCTCCTCCATCCTCCAAGCTTGCCATGGAGGAAAGGTAATTCCAAAGATGGTCCTACTGCAGAACTCTGACTGGCACATGGTCCCTGGGTGCAGGCTGTAGCAGACCTTGAACCCAGATGAAGACCTATACTATGGAAGTTAGATGAGTCCTTCTGCTGTCCATGGAAAGCAGAACTAAGATGAAAAAACAGTTTCCAATTTTAAAATTTCATCATAAAACACTTATATAAACTCTACTTAACCCACTGCTGAAGAAAGATGTTAAAACAAAAAAGGAAAAAAATCAGCATTCAATCCAAAACATCCAGGGATGAAGGCTTTATTGGCTGAAATACTGGATTTTGCTAGCTGCTGAAGAGGAAGAATGTATGGAATCTTCTCTTTTTTTCCAAACATACTGACCGAGGTTTATTTATCCCATTTTAACAATGTACCCTCCTTTTACCATAATAGATGAAAAGCATCTAAATGTCCTCTAGGATGACATCACTATTAAGAGTTTCATTAGTAAAGCACATCTAATCAAGTGCAAGCCTATAATTTTCTGACCACAAACCTGCAACTGTCGTAATTGAGATAGACATTTCCAACTCAGAAGAATGAATAAATTTGTGAAACAAGCAGGAAAACCTATGTTTTTTCCAGGATAAGAGTGGTAAAGAAAAAAGGCATAGAGTTCAGATAACATAAATGTGCTACTGAGTGAAGGAAAAGTGAGGTAGGGGGAGAAGGAAAAGAAAAGGAAAAAAAAAAGAGAGAAACTGTACCATAATCTAGCAGTACGCAGCTAAAGCAAAAACATACAGAGGAAATCAAGTCTGCTTGCTACCTCACTTTTTAAAATCACTATGAAATAGCTGTAGCCTCAGCTGAAATGTAAACTGTTCCACCTCCACCAGCTACATAGCTGTAACTGGGGCACCTAGGGTGATTCATACGCCTGACCATTTTAAAACACTGTTTTTGTTATTGCATTATCAGCAGTGATCATTTAATCTAACTTAAACACAATTTTTTTCTGCTTAGTAACTGCACTGGAGATTGCAAGTGCAGTAGGAGTTTGCTGTATGATTAATATTTACAAAAAAATTATCAAAACAAATTTTCTTCTTCTAAGTATTCTTATTTCTGAGGGCTAAATAATACATGTGGAAAGCTGTGTTCTTTTTCCCCATCAAATTTCTCAGTTTTATTTATCCTTGACTTTGGGGGTTGATTTCAGTTTGTTATGGATCTGTTTGGCAGATCTCATGGCAGAATACTATGGAGGGCAAAGGGGCCTGAGGGAAGGTGGTTGATCTTTGAGGAAATCTCCTTGAAACAGACTACATTTCATCTGCAGAAAGCACAGCCTGGCAGTAGCCTGGTGTGGATCCATATGGATCTGACTGTCATAAACCACAAACTCCAAAAAGGAAGAACACAAAGGAGGCGAGGACATCCTCAGCTAAGAGGAACAGAGGCATTACATGAACATGGGGAACAGAGTTAGGAGAGCCAAAGCTCAGATGAAACTGAAACAGAAAAGAAATGTGAGAGGCAACAACAAAGGAATTCTACAGCTCCACCGACAGCCAAAAGAACGCAAAAGAAAATGTGCTTTACTGAGCAGTTAAACCACTAACATAGCATATGGAAAAGGTCAAGATACTTGGTGCTTTTTTTGGCTCCATCTTCCATGAGAAGGTCTGTCCTCAGGCCTGCAGTACTCCTACACTACAGCAGAATCTCTGGTAGGGACTGAGACATTTCTAACAGGAAGAGGAAGACAGAGACCTTGTAGCTCATTGAACATGCAAAAATCCATATCAGATGGGTGGATCCAGAGGTACTGAGGGAGCTGACCCATGTTATTGCAAGGGCACTCTGTCATCAATGAGATGTCATGGTGACTGGGAGAGGTTTTCAATGGCTAGAAAAAGTAAACATTTTTGTGAGGGGCAAAAGGAGGATTTGGGGAACTACTCAACCTGAGTTCCTAGGAAAGCTATGTAAGGACTCCCAGTGGAAGGCATTTCCAGATGCATGAAGGACACGAAGGTGGTAGGGAACAGGCAGCATGGACTTAGCAAGGGCATACTATGCCTGCCAACCTCTGCCCAGAGAGGTGTGGGAATTTCCATCCTTGAGGATATTTAACCTCGGTTGAGCAAGCCCCTGAACAACCCAAATCTAATGGGATCTGAGCAGCCTGATCTAAGTTAACGCGCTTTAAGCAGGAGCTTGGACTAGATGACTTCAGGCATTCCCTTCCTACCTAAATTGTTCTATGATCCTGTGTTTCCACATGACTGTCAGCTGAAGCCAGTATCTCATACACTGAAAAATGCATTCCTATTATGGGTTATGGTAACAGGCTGCAAACAAAAACATGAAAACAAACTAGTATGATTTATGTATACTATGTGCTTCTCTTTACTGCAGTGGTTTTCAAGATATTCAGATATGCAGACCTCTAGAAAACTTCCAGGGGTCATGAAGACTGCTTTAGAGTCACCATAATCCTTCTGGTTATGGGTTGTTTTTCCTAATTGCCTTTCAGGGATCCAATAAAAGTAGCTCATTGACATGTGAGGATCATAAACTAACAGATAAATAATACTGCTGCACAGCAAAAGCAGCTGGAGATGACAACTGCATATCACAACATGTGACTCATGTCGAAGTAACTTTTGAAATTTGTGTTTATATTGCACTGAAACAAAGAAAAAAGATTTTCAAGCATGCTTGGAAACCAGAATAATGTCATAAAGGTCATTTTCAGACTGAAAAGTTAAGGTTTTCAGCATCAGGCACTTTTTTTGTTTCTTTACCCCACCAACCAGCCTGACTCTTCCCTAAATCTCAGGGGCTCCCCTCTCAAAATTACCAATTTACAAAAAAATATTTAGGATAAATATACCACAGCATGCCAACAAGGCTGCTGTTACAAGACATTCTGTTCAGTCCTGATTCTTCAACTAATGATACTTGAGCCATTACATGACTAACAATTCACACACAGGCATTGTCCTTGAGAAAAGTTCAGTGAACACACAGCTACAGATTCTTGCTTCAAGTCATTCCCTTTTAAGAGTGACAAGCAGCAACCAAAAACACTGCAAAATAGGGGCAATATCACTGAAGTAAGTGAAAGGTATTTTCAAGAACTCCAGTTTATCTTGTTGATGAGGGAAATTTCACCCTCACTTTCTCTCTGGTACAGAAGAAAGCTGATCTGGGCCTGATTAGGCACTCAGCTACAACGCTTAGTAATTCCTGCTCATCCTTCAGAGGGGACATCTGAAGTCATTATAGTATATCTGTACAGCTGTGTTAAAACAAACAGCTTACAAAGAATGTTATTTTCAAACATTTACAACTGATGCCTCAAGTTCCTTTCCTGTAGTTCTTTACTTGAAATCTTCAATCTGTCCCTCCTTTCCTTTCACTCCACTGGAACGGCTCTTGCCAAGGACTCTAAAAAGCTTTTTCCTGAGAAACCTCAAAATCTTTTCCTTATCCTCATCCACTATGACTTTTCTGCTGTGTTGATCACATCTTATTTGACACTTTATTCACATGGGGCTTCTGTGACATGTCATCTCCTGATTCAGCACATACTTCTTATCATCCCCAGTATCCTTTTCAGCAGCATCTGTTTTTCACCCATTCTTTTGCCTCTTACATACCTCCCCCTCCTTTCTGGCTCAAATGTCAGGCGAAATGGAAAGATCAAGCTAATGATAACAAGCTCGAAAAATTTTTCAAGTGATAAGTAATGGAAATGAAATCTGCCTTCAAGAGTAAATTAGGCACCTTTAACTCCAAAAAAAGGGATATATTTTTACATAGAATGCATAAACTGACAGCAGAAGTCATGTGCTTCTTAGAAGATTTATTGAAGTGAAAATCATAGAACGGTTTGGGTTTGAAGTGACCTTAAAGATCATCCAGTTCCAATGCCCCTGCCACGGGCAGGGACACCTTCCTCTAGATCAGGTTGCTCAGAGCCTCATCCAACCTGGCCTTGAACACTGCCAGGGATGGTGCACCCATAACTTCTCTGGGCACCCTGTTCCGTGCCTCACCACCCTCTGAGTAAAGAATTTCTTCTTACCTAATCTAAATCTCTCCTTTTTCAGTTTAAAACCACTCCCCCTTGTCCAGTCACTACCCACCCTTGTAAAAAAGTCACTCTCCTTCACATACAATTAAAAAAGCAGTAAATCAGTTAACTGATTCAGAATGACTTAACCAATATGGATCAGGAACTCCAATCCAGTCACCATATTCCAAGTTAAGAAAACTGATTAACCAGAAAAAGAGAATTTCTTAATCTTCTCAGTCTAAAATTATTTAACAACTATCACTGGAGAAAATTTAGTAACTATAGTTTCCTTACACATTCTCTGAAGAAAATATGTAAGGAAACTACAGTTTCACTGAATGAGAGTGAAAACTTTATGTGCATAGACAGCACAAGACCAAAAGCCTTGTCAAACAAAAGACATATCAAGTGGATAGTTTTATACCATGTTTAAGTAAAAATTTACTACAAGAAATGTGAAAAAACTGGTAGCAGAAGAATAAAGTAGTAAAAGAATAAACACTATCTTAAAAAATGAAACATACTGAATGTGTGGTTTTTAGGTCTTAAGACAGTATATGATTTTAAGAATGTATCAGAATATCACCTTTCCTAACTCTACAGTGTAACTTATGCTATAGTTAAAGTAGCTGTCCAATATATAAACCTGTATTGAATGACAATTTATATCAACTACTTGAAATTTGCATATTTTATTAAATATAAGTCTGTAAGTACATCTGTAAGATGCATTTTATATACAGGTTAAATATACATGCTCTGTAAAGTCAGATGTAGGATATTACTATAATAGCATATATTGTTATATTTCATATATTATATTATAATAGCGAAGCTTTTTGTGGCTGTTAATATGGACCTGAATTTCTGAAAACTAAGAACACATCACAATAAGAAAGTTTCTGCATTACATTGTCTTAGATATTATTAGTATTAATATCAGTGTTGTTATCATTAATAGTATTATTATTGTGTTATTGTTATTATTATTAATGTTATTATTGTTTGGGGGTTTTTTAATGCTCTTTGCACAGAGCATATCTGAAAGTCAAGCTTTTAAAGCAAGGATAATGGCAGCTTCACTAGGATGAGATTTATCAGCTGACAAAGCCGTCAAGGCAGCATGCTGCTGGCTGCAGTCCAAGTCCCCCACATACATATCACCGTCTGGTGTGTAAGTTAATAGCAGTCTGGACTTGCATCCTGCCCACTTCTCAGCCAGCTCTCCTCTTCCCCTGCAGCCACATCTTTAACAAGGAACTGTAATGAGATCTGGCCACCTGACACAGTAAGCCTCCCGCAACACAGCTTTGTTTTAAAACTTTCATGTCTACTACATTGCAGGTGTCAGGGATGAAATTTAATATACAATCAATGAAGTTACTACACCAAAAATATGCTGAGGTATCTATCTACCTGCAGGAATGTGTGGTTGTATTTACTTTTGAGAACAGATTCCTCAAATAAAACCAGATGCCTACACGTTCCAAGTAGACATTTCCTCTCTAGCAATCATGAGCTCTCAAACAATTGAAAATCAGTATTTAGCATATTCATTACAACAGTTGCTGCAGAATCAGGCTTTCAAATATTGCAACTTTGGTACCAAGAGTGATACTGTATAATGCCTCGGTTTGATGTACAACATCAAATGCCATACTTATCAATTACCAGTGTGCTGTACTTATTAATTACCCAGTCAAAGCCAGGCTGGGTTGCTGACATTCTCAAGCTGCTTTGGAACAGCTATTTAGTTATCTTTTGAACACGTGGGTCAAGTCAGAATACAAATGTCACCATCAGAAACAAGCTGTGATCCTTAGTATATTTACAGTTTCTGGAAAAAGGTGGTGATTGGTTCAGCTAGAGAGCTGAACACTAATAAAAAAAGTAGTCAGTAAAGTACTAATGAATGTACAGCCTTGGACATAGAACACTGGGCTGCAAAAAAAAAAGCAATTCATTATTGGCAGATTGTTCTGTGAAGACTGTTTCAGCTCTTCAAAATGTTTTCTTTATGCATTTTGAAAACACTGCTTAACACTATTTTGTGAAAAAAGCTCCATCAATGATAATAAAATGTGACAATTCTAGTAATTTTTAAAGTGGTAGTTTCAGTTCATTAGTATGAAATGCATTTATGTAGTACTTATTTTTATACTATCGTGAATGTATTTAATTGTTTGAAATGTATTTATTTTTAGGCAAAAAACTCCTTGGCTAGAAAGCATTCAAGAAGCATATTGCACAATTTTCACTTTAATATATACACACAAATACCACACTCACACATACAATTTAAATTGAGTAAAGTACCATCTGTGAGAGTGCCAAGGTTTCCTAAAAAATCTTGATGAGGCTCTTTAATTTATGTAACAACTGAAAACATACTTCTTTATGTTGAATTTTTGGTAGCAGATTTTATCAGTGCAATTTTTAATATTGCTGTACCTTTAAAACCAAGTTAATTCATGCAGTTACTTGGTTCGTCATGTAGGAAAAATTCAGACAAAAACTTATGACAGTCAAAAAATCATCCTGTCATAACATCAAGTAAATATTTTGAAGGTTTAACCTAAGAATCAGTCAGAACTAGAGGGCATATTGGAAAATCATCCCAATATATCAATGGGACAGTACCCTATTAAAAGGTATACTGCAGTTTTAGACACGGATTTGGAGAAGATTCTAAACTCAAATCAACTTTGCAAGCTTTAAAATAACTTCTAGCGCTGGCAGGTACATTTCAAAAGTGGAAATACGAAATTTCAATGATTCAACCTCCTGGAAACTCATATCTTCATAAAAGAGTATATTCTTGGTTTATGTATTTGTGGAAGCAATCCAAAAAAAGGCAAAGAATAGCATTAAAAATGTCTCTTCTATTTTAACTAAACTCCTACTGGCATCTAGAAATGTTACTTGTATTTTCCATTGTTTCCTTACTTAGCATATGCCGGAGCCACCCAGTATGGATTCTCCTCCGCTTCCTTCGCGTGACGTAAGATGGCCTCTCGAGGGTTGCTGTCATCTGTCTTGTCCAGGGCAATGTTCTTGACTATATATGATGACAGGGTGACCCCGTGAGTCCCAACACGGCCACCCCGACCTGTGGCACAAGGAGAAAAATATTCAAGAAATATGCAGAGCCTGCAATGGTGGTCTGATACAAACAGGTTATTTAATGCCACAGGAAAGGTTTAACTTAGAGCTGCATTCAGGTGGGTGTTTTAATGATTATGTAACTCAAAGTAAGCCATTGTAATTACTAATTCTTTGCAGGCAAGCACTCCAGTGAGACATCAACGTCTTAAGTGCTGGCTCTACGGAGTAGAGTCACCACCGAAAAATACAAATCCAAATGAGTGTAGAACCAAAGCATGATGGCCCCTTCGGCATACAACACTCTGAAATCATTATGCCTAGATTACCTGCTCCTGCTACTGGAGGTTCAGGTTTGTGAGACTTCATGGGGTCCAACCTATCCTTCTCCAGCTGCTTCCTCGTGCTTCGTTGTCGTGGTTCGCGGAACATCGGAAGTGCATGGGCTGAAGGGTCGCAATTTGGAGAAAATTAGATGTTAGAAATTCCATTTTCTTTTTAACATTTTAAATACAAAGAGTTGGATTCTTTCTTGCAATGGAAAAGGTGGCAGGAGCAGCCTCCCGGTAATCCTATATCCAAACAATGGTTTACTTAGTTGTACTTTCAGGGGTTTCTTTCTGCTGAATTTTTCAAAGATGAAAACAGTCAGATACAAGGGCTCCCTCAGGCAGGAGCCTCTCATCTGAAGTACTGTTTGCACAGTTTATGCATATTTCGTTCATCCCTCTGTCATTCAGTTCTCAACATTAGCATTGTGACCAACCAGTTACTCTTTTCTGAACTTCCCATGTTTCTACAGATTTCTCATGTGCTCAGAGCATGACAAGACACTTGATACATTCTTGGATATGACAAAGAGTGGAGTGGAAACCTCTCAATGATTCCAAATTTAATTTCACGCATATGAAGTCACAATCATGTTCTTTCCTAAATAATAAGATTAATCACCATTGGAAAAATATCATAACTGAGGCAGTCTGGCTAAATTGTAAGGATTTAAAACTTCTACTTTCTCATAAAAGTGCTATCTTCAGTCACAGTAATGGCTTTGATCCACTCAGACAAGAGACTCATTTGTCAGCAACAGAGAAATATCATGTTAATGGACATGGTTTTCTTGCAGTGAGGTTTATATGTCACATGCAGGTGTGCTCATTGCTGCTGTTTCCCAAAATATGGGAAATTGTGTAGGGGTCAAATGATCGAATAAACACAAAAAATAACCAAACAGATCTTAAATTTAGGAACATCATCTCTATATTGAATAAAAAAACCAGCAGGGAGCATTCAGGTACCTACCAGCTTGAGTTTTCAGCTTATTTCTGTCAGCCTGTTCAATTTATTAGACTGAGTGAAGTCACAGCCAGGTGACACATAGTAGATCTTTGGAAACAAATGTTTAGGTTTTATTTTCACAGATTTCATTAAGTATGAAATGCCAGGGACAACTTTCTGCCAAGCACTGAGCTTGATCAGTTTCCACAGAGCATCTGAGGTGACTAATGCACAGATCCAAGCTTTTGCCATTTGTGGAGTCAAGGCTGTCTAAGGGAAAACCAGGATGTGTATCTCTGTGTTTTAAAAGTGACACTTAATGCCTTAAAACAACATTCCTGCATTTTAAGTAGCCATTATAGGCAATTCTGATATTACAGAGCAACAAGAAGTCTGAAGGAAAAGAAAAAAAAAAGAAAAAGAGGAGAAAAAAAGAGGAGAAGAAAAAAAGGGGTCAGTTCACTCTGCAAAAGCACTTTGGAGATATTCAGGTCTTCCCAGTTCTATCTGTAAACTTAAAAGATAGGCACCTGTCTTTTTTTTTTTCCCGAACCCTGTGGGGGGGAAGGGTGGTTGCAACCTGGTTTTTTCTCAGGGGCTATATTACTAGATTTTGGCCAAACCGGCACAGCACCTAACCCCCGAAAAGTTTCCAAAATATGCAAAGAGCTTAAAAATTTGCTAAGCAAATCCTCATAACATTTTTCTGCATTACTGTATATAGAAGCATCCTTGTTTAGTTTTAAAATGATGTGGAAGAAACAGTTAATCAGCTAGAACTCAGTGACAAAATCCCAAAAATTGGCATAACTTGGATCTATATTTTTCAATGACATTTATAAATGCCATTGAACACACAAGTTTCACTGGATTTTAAGCAGAATTTTCTTTAAAAAAATCACAAAAGTTCTTTAGAGTATAAACACTTATGACAGTGCACACAAAGCATTACAGTGAAGGATGTTATAAGGATGGATTAAGAGCACCCAGTGAAGATAAATACCTCTGATGTTTGGCAGTTGCTGCTTAAGTTTACCCCAGAAACTGGAGCTGGACATCTGCAGCAGTAAGGGAGGTTGGAGACAGCTGTGGCTAGAAAGTGCCCAAGACGGGAACCCAGAACCAAAGTGCCTTGATATGAGTCTAGTTACTAAGACTGTCCAAACTTTCTCATTCCAAACCTCTTTTTGTTTATTATGCTGCCAAACAACTTGTTCGTTCTAGAGAAATGGTTTCACTATGTGTAAAACCAAGCCTACTAGAAATCAGAGCTGAACACCCTGGAACTGGAAGTGGATGAAGAGAAGCAAGATGGCACAACTGCATGACTGTTCTCATTTCACATGAGGAAACACTACATAGGGCAATGCTAATGGGGAGGGTCAAGATCTCTCAGTTAATCCTCTCCTTCCACTGTAAAATTTGTCATTGGGAAAAGGCAGATCATTAAATATTTTATAGTAGCAATGATAACTATTTCTTATGTATTACTGAGCCTTAGTATGAACATAAGTTCTTAAAAACCCCTAAGGGTAGGGATAGCTAAGCTATTTAAAGCCCTATATAACTTGGGGTAAGTTATAAATTTGGAAAAATAATTTGGTATTTGTTCAAGATCTCTCATCTCTGATTTTGTCACTGGTACTACAAAGTGGCAAAACTCTTCCTAAACCCATCTACACTCCACAATTTAGTTACGCAAAACGGAAGATTTACAAAAGCTCCAAAATTTTTGAGGCTTTCAAGGAGCACCACAATCAAGAAACCAACCATTATTAACAACTTTACAGAGCATACAGAATATATATACCTTTCTGGTAGTGCACACTACAAAAAATTTGTATGAAGCACAAATATATGATACCAATGATCAATGCTTAATGGAAGACTGCTTTTTAGAGGAGAAAAGATAAAGCTAAACAATCTGCAAATAATTTCAAACCTAAGAATGAGCTAAGGATGCTGCTATAAGGATATGTTTAAATTTCTTACGTGTTATAATGTAATCCTGTGTGAGAGTCTCTGCTTGTCTCTCTTTTCGTTTTGTTTTGACCACGCATAATTTTGCTCCCCTAGGAGGAAACAGAGCAGTTCAGTTAGTCTGTTTATATCAAACAGAAATCCGTTTTTATTCAAGACAGTCTCAACAAAATTATACAGCACTCTAAATATTCATGAATGTGTGTATCTTTGCCTGTTCATGCTCATGTGAAGGAGGGTAGAGAGATTATAGTGTTTCTGTTACAGAGCAGTTTATAAGACATGCAGATATAAGGGTGGAAGATTCATTTCACACTTCGTTTGTCCACAGTACTTTAGTGTGCACACTGGAAGTGCTGCTCTCCAAACTTGGGCACTCATTTGCTCCTGATATTATTCTTCCTAAGCAGCAGACGTAGCAGTTATCTAACCAAAGGTGCCTCTAACACTGAGGCAGGAAAGACTGCATAAGCCTGGCGGCAGCAAGATTGATTTAAACGAGTAGTGTTTTCCTCCTCATGGTAAATACCAGGACACAAACCAGTCAAAAAACTGTGCTAGGGCTCTGTGGTCCAAACAATGATGACCAGTTCTCTTGTTCTCTAACCTGACAAAACCAGAAAAACGAAACTTATTTCTGATAATCTTGTAAACCAGAGTTTATCTTCACATCTAAGTGCCCAGGTGACAGTAAGTATCTAGAAAACATTAACTGTAACACAGTTTGGTTTGGATGCCAGCAAAACAAAGATGGAACATACAGGAGAAACAACTTATTTATCCCACTCAGTATCAATGCATTGTACATTTCCTCCTGGCTGACAGGAAGGAAGCATGGCCCCGTTCTCCAGCCAATCCAGATGGTAAAGCCAAATTAATCACAAAACAAGTATTTATAGGATACTTAGGCCCTCTCCATCTTATGCTGGCAAGCTACCTTCTGATAAATCAGTACCACCTTTCCCTTAGAAGTACAGGCAAAATCCATGTGGTAAATGAGGGTGGCAGAGAAGACTAGAAGAAAGGTGGGGATGTGCTTCCTTACTCTGCACCTTGTCAAACTGGGTCTTCCAGTATTACTTCATCAGCACTGAAGTTTATGCTTCTAAACAAGATTTTTACTTCAGGAAAAAATATGCATTAAAAACACATGACTAAATAAAATAAATACCCATTCAGTCACACTCCCTCAGCAATCTCCAAGAGACAGAATGAAAGGGTGGTTATTCCTACTGCAGGTTTCATGCAATTAAAAATTACTAGATTTTGTAAATTCAGGTAGAACAGTCAGCATACTGCAACAGGAAAAGCCCAGAGGAGAAGGTGCCACTCTTCATAAGCAAACATTCTGGGTTATTTTTTTTCTCTTTCTACTTTTGCTAAATAAGTATAACTCTGCAAAACAAATGTTACTAAACCAGTTTTTCTCATTTCTTAGTATAATCACTGAATCAGAGAATCAGGGTAAATTTGAGAAAACAACTATAATAAAACACGATTACATACCTCTGGCTTTTGATAGGATCATAGTACACTTTGGCTAAACCATTTCCAGTACCAACCATTATCTGGTTCAGCTTGGGATGCCAAAGGCAACGTACAACACTCTGAAATAAAGTGAGATACTGACAGTTAGTTGGTCACTTATCTGGACCTTAGAATTAATATTCACATTGTCAAAGAGTGCATCACACTGTAGTAGGACCAAGCTTAAGCACATGAATAAGCATGTGAATATGTGAATAAATAACTCCAGAGTAGAATACAATGTAAAAGGAGTGTCAACACAAGGATGTAGGCAGGGAAGGAAGTAAAAATTGGTGACAGGGTGATAACCAGTGGTTTCCACAGACTATCTGCTGCCAGGGTCTTCATGGGCATAACGGAAATGGAAAGTTAAAGAGGGATTTGAAAGAGAACAATTAAGCTTCAGATATGATATAGCGATCCACGCCTTCATGACTTTTGTATTCTTATTTTTAATTCTTAATTCTTCCACTCCATTCATCACTTTATCTGGTTTTTCCCTTCTTGTCATACACTGTTGACCTTTCACTTGCTGACTGCAGAAATGGAAGAGATGCTGATTTTCACTCTTGCTTCTTTCTTACCCACAACACTAAGAACTTGGTATTTGAAGCCAATGTCTCACAGTACTGTCACCCTTCTAGTCAGCAGCGAAACTCATTTTCAGACATTAAGAATATTGTTCTACATGTGACTTTGAATCTCCATGTGAGTACTGTTTTCAGTCTGATTCAGAAGGCCAGTACAGAAACTCTAAGACTCAAACTTCTGACTCGAGAGAACCAAACTGGGCACAATCTGCCACAAAAGACAACCTGTCTCATCAAAAACACAAAAGAAAGTATCTATTTTTGACAGAGAGTGATGTCTTAAAGGGATAGTGTTCAAGGCTGAAGTTGGTTTGTGCCACTTATGTAATAAATGTACCCAGTGCCAGCAAGACGCATTATCCTGTTAGTATTTCATGGAACAATGCTTCCTTTTCTAGCCTTGCCTTTCTTCTTCCTCCACTTCCCATTGCATGTTCCATACTATTTCTCATTTGGTCCAGACCTAGCATTTTTTGAATGCTAGGAGTTGCATAACGTTAAAAATACTGAAAAAATTCTGAAGCCTATTCAGCCATCATGAATCACAACTTCATTCTACCACAAGATGATGCATGACACTCTTCTGAGCTGTTTTTTCTGCTTTCTGTTCCTGTTTCAGAAGAAAAACCGAGTGAGATGAAGTTTCATTAAGTTCATTCAAATAGTCATTCTTTACAAGACTTTTGCCCCAGCAAAGCATCCTCCTTCTACATACATACAACATTACACCTTCACATTTACTTACAGGTACAAATAAACCTGGCTTGCTTATTACAAAACAATGTTTTTAGAGGTAAATCTGAGGTACACAATAGAGGGTTGCTAATAAGTTGTTTGATTTAAGAGTCTTACATACTGTTATGTAATGCTCAAAATGCTAAAGTAACTCTAAAACACCAAAGCTAGTAACAAGTATTGAAGGTCAAAGGTGGGTGGCCTTTTCTTTTATTAATATTTATCGCATGTGGTTAGCCAGACTTTTTAAACTCTGTAGTTAATGTGGTTTTCCACTTTCTACTGTCAAGTAAATGTATTTTATAGCATGGTAGTGGATACCAGCCAACAAAAACAAGCCTGAGACAGTGTGGCTCAGCGCTGATGGGGTTTGCTGAGTTTCTAACTTGTCAAACATGCACAGCACACTTAAAACCACCATGGCACGTGCTACAGAGCAGGCAAAAGAAACTGCCATTAAAAGTAGCCCTGTAAATCTTCTGAAACCGTAAAACGTTCCCAGAATATAATTTGTTAAAAACTAAACAAACCCAGGCTCTGAACATGCAAGTAATTTCATTAATCCACTGGCATATAAACCTACTTTATAAGAAATAATAAAAACTATTTATGTGGTTTTCAGATTATTTTAGAAACTGACAATACTTAAAAACTACCAAAATACTGAATCCCTGAACTATACCCTAAAAATTTTCCCAATCATATAATCCTAAAGAAGTGAAAATTCTAATCAACTGTACAACAAAGGGATCATATTGTAGGCTTGGTCTTAACACTGGGAGGGAAAAGTAAGGAGAATCTTCATGACACAAAAATAATTAACACTTAAAGAGCATTTATTCTTCGATGTCTCTAACTTCTCTACTGCTTCCACTTAGAATAACTCAGTTACACATCTTTATCACTGGAAATGCTAAACATGGAATTCCATCTCAAGGAAGGTCCTACGTCCCAGCTCTCCAGGTAAGGAAGTATATTAATTGCAGACAAAGAGGTGTTTTCCTGCCTTTGCCTACGTGTACATGTAGGGAGGTACCCACCGATACTGAATTTTACACAACTCCAGAATGGTTGTGGTTGGAAGAAAGCTCTGGAGATGACTAATTCAACCATCTTGCTCCAAGCATTGTCAGATACTACAGACAGCTCAGGATATCATCTAGTTTGGTTTTTAATATTTCCCAGGATGGAGACTCAACAGCCTCTTTCACTAACCTGTTTCAACATACAACCAGCCCCACCATAAAAAAAACAAAAGCCCAACCACAAACCTCAAATAATTTTCTTTTGTTTAAAACAAGAAAAACCTACGTAGGTTCCAAAAACAAAAAAATTCCAGGTCATAGCTTAGCAAATGGAAAATATCTTATAATAAATAAGAATAATAAAACACAGAATGTATCATCACATAAACATCTTCAACATTTGAAGAAAGGATTTCTGTGATGCCTGGTTGTTTTGGACACTATGCTTTTGGAGCATGAAGTCCTGAAAGCCTGTCATAAAAATCCTGAAAATAATTTTTCCATAGACTGATGTGGCCAGCTTTGTGATTTTAAGAAAATTACAAAAGATAATTACTAGTAATGATTTAAAAGCTGTTTTGTACTTTTGTTGTGGCAAAAGCATTACGTTCTTCAAATGATATCAATCTGAAAAGTCTTTGGCAATGTCTGTTGCATATACAAACACAGTAGCTTACATTGGGAAATACTGAGAAAACATTGTGAAAATATTTTTGTCAAGTCAGACAAGGAAAATTTAAAAATATTACCCAAAAGAGAAGCACTCCAAATTTACCTTCTTGATTCTCACTGTGAAAGAGGTTAGAACAGATTCAGTGGGTGTCAATGACAGTAGGCAGCTCTGCGGTGCTTCCCAAATAGTCTCAGCCCTATCAGTCTGTTCTCACCTGCATGTTTCTCTTTGAACCATATAAGCAGAGCTGTTGCTGCAGGTAAACAGTAAACACCACCAAATAATTTTTCTGTCAGGTTATTCTCCATCTAGGTGAGCTCACTAGGCAACTACCCACACAGCTTACCTGGTACTGTGCAAGTAATAGTCCTTTGACATGAGTTAACAGCAGTGTCTCTAAATGAGAAACTGAAGCCTCATTTTCTGTAACACAGAATGGGACATTTATTCTGTCCTAGGAATACACCCCTGTGTTTAACAGGCACAGTGAATAATAACAAAAGCTGATTTGTCAGCAAGCAAAAGCTAATTACCTCAACTGAAACTGTCCAGAGCACTTGGGCAACAACCCGACAGGAGTAAACAATGCAGAGAGGGCATTTTACAAGGTCAGCAAGAAAAGATTAAAATGATTTGTGGCATAGGAGTGGAAAATTTACCCCCTAAGATGAAACCATGAAGCTGGTAAGGTCATAGAACTACAGACTGATGTCAAGGACTGTATGAATTTTCCTGGATCTTTGCTTACAAAGATGGTTCGAGACTGCAGCAGCGAAGGCATAATTCAGTTCCCTGGCCCACACTTCAGACAAAAACTTTCAGTTTTAGAGTGTGGATAGAACCAATCCAGGATGAGAAGTCTCAGAGGGGTCAGTACAGGTTGGAGGCAGGAAAGAAAGGCTAATAATTTCTAGTAAGAGGGACTATGAATGGTTAGAGATCACACATCAGCAGTGATTACGTGGATCGCAAGAAGCTTCGGAGAGGATGCACTGTGATAAAACATATAAAGAAAAAATACATGAATGAGCTAATGCAGCAAGTATTCCCAGTTCCTGTGAATTACAGAGTACATACAGTCTTCCCATGAATGTTATATCTTAGAGCTAAAATATTTTTCTGCAGCATTCCAGAGCCTGAGCAGTAACTTAATCTTACTAGTATCTTTCGAATCTACCAAAATGTGAGGTTGCCATTATGTAACAAAATAACAAGAACATATATAAAGAATGTCTCTTGAAAGCATTATTCAGCTGTATCCTCCTTCACACTGCTGCAAAAGATTAAGGGAAGATTCAGGTTTCTGTCCATCACTGCCTTCTTGCATTCCTATACCAGTATTTTACATGTCTGTGAGCTGATCTTGTACAAAAGCATTGATTTTTTTATTTGGTGCATTTCAGCTGAGATCCAACAAAATCTTACTAACTTTTTATGTAAACAAGCCCCATGATAACAGTTAATCTTTTTTTGTTAGCAACATTTTATTAAACAGACAGGTATGTGTGTATGTATATGGACATCATAATTGCTACAAGACTGGCATGATAATGGTTGCACCATTTTCCAAAAAATTCCAAGAACTTTCATATTTTTGACATAAATAGGAATCACCACACACTTCTAAAGCACTTAGGCCAACAGGACTATATTCTTTCTTTGCTACTGTGAAATGAAAAGTAAATTAGAGAGGCCATATTTTACAGTGATGTTTTAATTTCTTTTCCCTCCTTCAGGAGGCTTTAGTGCTTCTCAGTCAGGCACTGTTTTCTTTGGAAACTAACCTTTCTCCCTAAAGACAGTTAAGTTTTAAGGTTAAGTACCATGCAGTTGTCCTTGAAAATGAACATTTCATGTAAAGTGTATTTTCAGATAATGCATGATAATATATCAGCTTTTTCAAGTTCTTTTGTAAAGCTTCTCCTGCCATGCAGGGAAGAGGAGAGACAAACATGTTTCCTTATCAGTTGTGCACTCTTGGAATAAACATTTTCCATTTTTCTTTCTTTTCACTTCAGGTACACACTTTCACTCTTCTCTGATTGTTCTTTCAACAGCTGACTTTCAACTGGCTTATACATTTGCTGCAAAACACCAGATATGACTAATCAGTTAAGAGCAGCTATCAGACTTTCAGGCTAAATTCACTAAATTAATGTCTCCTCCCACAGCTATTAGTGCAAACTATTTAAATGAAAACACTGACTACAAATCGGCTTTGCAGACTGCATCTATCTACTTCCATCCCTACATGAAACTTATCCTGATAAGGTGGAAGTCTCTACTGAATGATGCTGACATACAGCTAATATTCATACTTTCTCTGTGCTGAATGTACAGCCAACATTCCACCTGTAAACTGGGAAAATCAAAAGTGATCTTCCAAATAGCCACTAGAAAAAATACTGCTAATTCCAGATAAACACTGAAAATTGAAAGGAAACCTGCTAATCCTAGGTTTTCACACATCTCTAACCTATGAAGCAAGAATTCATGAGCATTTGAATTAAAAAGCATTACAATTTAGATAAAGTTCAGTAACTCCATGGTGAAGTTGCTGATGTTTTGACAGTTGTTAGGAAATCAGGTGCAAGTAAGAGAGCGTGGGCTTCACTCTCAGCTAGCGCAAGCCTTTCATAGAGTGGCAGGCTTTTCTCCTGTAAATTGCCTACAGTCATAAATCCTTAAATCAATAGAAATGAATGCAAAAAGTAACCCATTATCTCCTACTTTGCTACTGGCAAGGTCAGAAAACAAGAGATTAAATGTTCTAGTGCTTTAGTAGAAGACAATAAACACCCATGGATGGAAGTGAAGAGTTTAGGTGGGACTTCTCTCAACAAACTTAACATGTCTACACCTCTAATCTTTAGAGGTCTACTCTTTAAAAATGTCTACAAATGTCTCCCTTTATAGTTAATAGAGAGAAATAAGCATTTTACAGTGGCCTTCAACTAACCTATTTCAGAGATCTATTTTAGGATGAGATAAAATCACAGCCTAAATACGTTTGTTTTTCTTTGTTGATTAGAAAAGTAGCCTAGGGTGACTGGATCAGCTGTAGACATCTATATTTGGTCAGGTGAATCCCTACAGCCTACAGCGGCCAAAATAACTATAAAAGAAAAACAGAAAACTAATGAGGATCTATATTACAGCATGTTGTGCTACTTAGATAAAACTCCACAGTTCAAGGATAAAGAATCCTGGTACCTATATTGAATACTCCTAGTGCAGAAAGAATACATCAGATATAAACTTCTGAAACTGCCCAACAAATCTTGAAAACCTTAGCTTCAAAGATCAGGTCTAGCTCTGGAGATACTTAACAACTGAATAGGGATAAAACAGAAAAACCTCTATGTTTGCCCTTATTGCTTACCACTTTCATAACCTACACTCTAATAAATAATTCCTCAGCATCTGTTCTGAAGCTATGCAATGAAAAAGTGAAAGTAAGAGCTGCTGCCCTTAGAAAATATTTTCAGTTAGGAGAAGAAAAACTTAAACAAACCTTCCCTCTTTCCTATGTGCAAGCTTTGCTTCAGTGGCCGTGACGGTATGTGATGGGCTCTGTTTGAACAACACTGCTTGGATTTGCTGCACTTGGCTGTCCAGGCAGTCAGATAAGTGACATGTCAGCAGGGAAGACAGCAAACACGGAAAATGAATTCTGACTGTGGCTGTGGATTCTGTAAGGACAGGTGACCCCAGCAGTGGCTAAGTGGGACTTTTCTGACTGAACTGTGGATTTATCTTAACTGTAATCATTACAAGTTCCAATCTTTTTGAAAAAACCTTGCCTGTCAAAATCAGTGCAAGTGTGCATGCAACTAGTTTATTTAGCACATCTATTCTGTCTTTTCTCCTATAAAACTACGATGTATTTACAGTGAAGAACTGCTTGCAGTATCTTTTAAATGCAGAAGAGCTCAAAACATAACAAGCAATATTACATAGGAAGGCTATAATAAAAATCAACTACCTTCCAAATTAACATTATCTGTTACTGAAGCCTATATTACATTTGTATTTGAGAGGGGTAAGCAATTTCCATCTTTGGCTGGATCAAGGGATCAAATCTCAGTGTGGCACTTCAGCTTCATCTTCTATAGTTCTGGAACTTGCACATTAAGTCCTTCCGACATTAGCAGTATGTCTTCCCATAAGAAAAGGGGAATGTACAAAGTTATTTCAGGAAAAAACCTCCATTTATTTAATAGATTTTCTATGTCTTTGAATAAAACATGCAGATGTTTACATGCCAACTGCTGAAGACAGCTTCCCACTACCACAAGATTGTTCCCCATCCCTGTTTGGTTACTACCACTTTTAAACAACTTCTCTAGTTAGGAAAGATATTAAAGCAGGGGCTCTCAAGCTTTTCCATTTTATAATAAAGGTGTGGAATTATTTAGAAACTTCAAATATTTAGACTGCTGTATAGTGGATACAAATCTAGTTTCTGTGCAAATTTTCACAGACACGTTTTATGTGGCTCACAGTTTTCACGGACCAAAAAGACCTCTGCCACTTTTTATTTTATTCATCCTGGCGAGAATGCATACACCCCTTGAGAAAAGAGAGGAAAATGCCTCAAAATATACTAAAAATCTCATGCTCAGGAAAGATCCATATGCATTCTAACTCACAGGCAGTAGAGTAACTCCTTTCTGTCTCAAAGATCTCAATGCTTTAAAAGAAAACTTCTCTCACCCATACTCCATGAAGTTCAGAAACAGGCCCTAAGGACTTTTAAGCAGGTGTTTCAACATATTTTCATCCAAGGTAACAAATAATTTCTCTCCAATTCTGTGCAATTGGAATTAAGGAAAAAAATTTCCGAAACTCAATATTCTAATCTGAAGATAATAGCAATCTTACCCGCTATGATAATTTCTACACAATACCATCATTTCTACACAATAATCAAAGATTATTGATAAGGATGGTTGAAATGCAGAATGGAAAGTAAAATCCACCACAAAGTTAGCATTATAAGGAAATGCTTCAATACAGATAATTCTTCCCTTCTACTGTTACCTTGATTTCTCTGCAGACTATCTCCATGCAACATCAGCTACATTAACCATCTGCTGCCCTCCAAGAGCTACAGAATTTCTGCCTTTAGAATCACAGAGAGGCAGTGCTGCTCAGAGGCCATATCAATTCCCACTGCGCACTCTGCAATATCATTTCACTGGTGTCTTAGGGAACAGAGGTGATACAATAGCCATCTACCTGGATTGCCATGCTGCTTTACCTGGAAAAGCTGGTTTGCCTCCTGGAAGCACCAGAAGAGGGGATAAAACTCTATAACTCTTATAAAACTGCTGTATTTTTAATACGAATAAAAAAAATTAAGTAACCATTTTAGAAGTATGCCATTTTCAAATGTCTGCCATTTCTTCTGTCAAGCAAAAATATGTTCATACTATGCATGCTCTGATTTTAAAAAAAGACTGCTCACATAATAAAAATGCACTAATATTTTATTTTAAAATCTACTGAAAACCTCAATTGCAAAAATCTTCACGTTCAAGATTTCCCTGGAGCTCTTCCAAAGAAAAGAGCCAACTCCAATAAATAAGGTAGGAGGTTAGGGAGTATCTACAATGCAGTGACCTGCTATCATTAGATTTAAAATACTCATGAGAACACAGTAGTGGAGAGAAGAATACTAATGTTTTTCCCTTGTGAAACATGACTTAGAAAATGTGTGGAAATTTTCAATAGAAAAGGGATCAGAAATGGATAAAACTCACAATTTTCTATGTAGAAACCAGAAATATCCTAAAAACATTTTCAGACGCCATTATATTAAAAAAGGATTTCAATGTAGGAAGCATGGATAACAATGCTGTACCACTCATCTTTCCAAGTACAGCTATAAAATATATTCTTACAAGTGCATGGAGCCACTGAACAATACTTTCCTCTTTTGATGAATAAAAAAGCAACTAAATCAAGGTGGCAACCTGTTTCCCTCGTACTTGCAATGTCGAGCATTTTCAAGCACCTGGTCTGTTAAAATTACAGCCACACTTTCATCACCATATATCATAAAACTAAGGGAGACAACCTTCATGTACACCCCTCCAGTCCCTGTTACAGAGGCAAAACCCTCACAGTTTATTACTCTTGCATACCTCAAACCTCTAGTGACAGCTCACCTCTAGTGACAGCTCCCCTAAAACAGAGTACATGCTGCTCCAGGATAGACAAAGGGAAGGACCATGTTGTCCTTACATACATGGAAGCAGAGAAAAAAAATTGACAGGCTACCACACTATAAAAGAAAACACATTCCTGTGATTCACGTCTTATACTAGATTTTTTTTTGTTCACTTTAAAAAACACATAAATTTACTGGGCCTTAAATATTGTATTTACTTCCCTACTGTGGAAAAAAACCTAAAACAGAAGTAGCATTATGATCTCTTCCAGAAGTTAAAGGAATTTATTTTTCTTAAATTCAAAAGCTTTAAATCTTAGTGAAATGGGCCACAGTGGGAAAGCCCTTTACTATATTATTGCACGTTATAAATAGTAAATGATATTGTTTGAGGTCAAGGAAAGAAATACTGCAATCCTATATCAACCGAGCATAAAGGATGGTGGAAGGTTCTTATTCTTTATTCCTTCTTTCCTTTTCACTCTTTCATCTAAAAAGAAGGTTTATTTATAGCTTGTCTCAGAAGACCTTCCTGAAACATCCCTTAGAGGTATTTTCAGAAGTATTTAATAATTTAACTTTTGCTTATATTTGAGAAACTAAGAAAATATTGAAGAATTCTCCTAACAGAAAGAGGTTTCCCAAAACAACCATAAATCTATGGTTTTGGATTGTTACTCATCTACAAAAATCTGTGGGATATTTTAAAAACTTGCATATCTCATTTTATAATATACACAAACTCATCATCCTGGCTCATTTTTAAATTAAATTATTACTTAAATGTCCATTAAGAATCAGCAATTCCTGTAACTATACAACTTCTTTTCTTTTGTTTTTTTCGTTCTCAGTGCCCATTCTTGCTTGGCAGTAACAGGGTGTAATACTTGTCCTTTCCATATGGGGAAAATGAGTACTCTACTGCTGCCAAGATCAATCTTGTCTGTAATAAGGATAACTACCGGGTGATCTGTTGGAAGTAGCCAAATGAATGACAGACATGTGAGTGTGATTCAAGTGCCTATCCACAGCTATTTTAAATTAAACTGACATTGGGGGAAATGTTGTGTGCCCAATTCTTTTTCCCATACACTAGGTATTTATAACTGGTTCCCATGAAGATCTCATGCTTGCATAACCAAAGCAAGAATTAGGAATAAACCCTCCCTGGCTTTCATCTGTCAGTGAAATCTGCCTTCCCTTCCAGACTGCAGTTACAGATATCCCAAAGATGAGACCTTGCAGCTACAGGTCTTCCTGCCTCTCATACTACCTGAGGAAAGGAAAGGGAAACGGCCTCTGAGTTTCTGGACACAAACTGTACCCCCATACTCTGGCAGTATTGTTCCTGCCTCCTGTTTAAGTCTCCTTATCCATGTAAATTGAGTGAAGAAAGGTTTTGTGTGCAAGTATAGGTATTTCATATTAAATAAGCCTCTAATGCTCAAATCGAGAAAGTTTAATAAACGTATTTTATTGTGAACATTTGAGGTGAGAGCAGAAAAACCTTTCATAAATAATACTGTCAAGATAGAAGAGAAAGAGAAAAACTATGAAGAGGCTGCACATTCATAACAAAATTTTTTCAAGTACCATTAAAAATACAGGAATTCTGTACAGGTTAGTAAACATAACCATTGTCACAGCACAAAGCCCTCAAAATCTCCAATTGTACCTGTACACACTGAGCCAGAGCAAGACTGCGGTTGTGCACACAGCGCATCAGCTTCATTATGAGAGTGGGAGAGGCAGGAGCTCCCAACCTGATGTAACTTTGATGTAATCTGCAGTAAGTAAATGACTGTGCCATAATCTGCAGCACAGGTGATTTCTCTCCTTGATAAACTCATGGAAAAAAAAATCCACTGAGTGCTATTAACTGCAAAATTCCTCTATCTGCATCAAGATATCTTGTAAACAGCAGTCATTGGAAGTAGAAAGGATGGTCAGAGAAGCACTGATAATTTTGTGTTTATTCTGTTCACATATCCTCCCACTGCTGGTCAGAGACAGCGCCCATGGTCTCCAGCTCTTTTGATATTAGCGTTGTTCAAAAAGTATTGCTATTTATCTAAGAAGCTTGAATTCTACAAAAGTCCCAATGCCTACATGGACATGGACAGGAGTGGACAAACAACACTGTTTTAGCACAGATTGTGGCTGAGAAAAAAAGAAAAACACTAATACAAGAGAAGAAAAGCAAATTAATATTCTATACCCAGCCACAACACCAGAAACTAATCAGACTGTTAGTCCATTAGTAAAACCACAAGGTTTCACTCCAGCAGTTCTGAAACAGTAATGGATTTTCCCACGAAAACTTGAAAGAAAAGGTGAAAAAAGGTTTGTGTGGTATGATGGAAAGGAATGCCAGACACAGCTTTGGTCAAACATTCCCATTAAATATTTTCTCATTACCCACTAGGTTCACTCACAGGCCAATTTCACTGGCTATTTACCAAGCAGGTTTAAGATAATGCTTACTGCTCTTTACTGTTTTTCAATTTTCTAAGCTTGCTGGCATTTCCCTCTAAAAAATCCTTGTGAAATTAAAAAAGTAACACATGAATAGTTTATACTTTTCCTTCACAGTAGATTTTCTGTTATTCTGATCATATACATTATACCACTAAACTGGTATACAATTACCTTCAAACAGTCTTACTATTTCAATTTTATACTGGAAATAAATTACTAAAGATGTCTTTTTTCTTTAGCAATATGGACTAAATCTAACTGAAATAACTGAAATTATTTCATTAGGAATGAGAGCAGATCAGGCTCTTTGCAGAGAGGCATACTGGTGCATTTGAGCTTTTATTACACATATAGCATAGCATAACTTCATCTCTGCAATGCCTAAAAAACCCAAAATAAAAAGAGTAAAATTACATATTTCAGCACTAGGTAACATGCAACATGTAAAGAAGTATAGCACTTAGTTGCAGAAAACAAACCGAAGTCTTAGATAACATTTTGTGTTTATCTTTAATTACACTAATGCTAAATGCTAACCGCTATTTTTGAAAGTATAAGGAAAAAATGGAAAATAGGAAAGTAGCCGGCAGAAAGCAAGTAATTACTACACTGCTGAAAAAAATGCTTTGATAAACTACACACAAGATATTAATCTTCCAGTTTACAGACCAGTGATCTTTCCAGCAAACAGCAGTTACTGCTTACAAAACAAAAAAGCCAGCTTCTTGAAAACGCATTTGCTTTTAGCATGCCTTTATGCGTTTATATTCCATCAAACACAGTAATTTGAGAAGAACAAGTAAAGAACACTAGTGAAAAAGCCAAAAGATACAAACAGTAGAGAGACACTGAAAAAATATACTGCTTTTATTTTGTATGACCACTTATAGTAACTTTTCTTATTTTAGATTCAGCTTGATATGCTAAACTGTGTTTTCCTTAGATGTGTACAGTCAAAGTTGTAAGCTAGACAAACTCATTGTCCAGATATTGGTAGTGCTGACTCACTGAAAATTATGTCATAAGATCAGTATTTGTAAGCCTCAACTCTTTACCGATTATTTCCATTATTTTCATTTCCACTATACGTAAAGCAGAAGAATGACAGTCTTAAATTTCATAACTACAAATGAAGAAAACCAGCAGCACTAAAACTCTATAGACAAAAGTGATTTATTACAGTCTTAAAAAGTACCATATAAATATCAGCACCTATATGAAGTTATAGTATAAAATTATGAACGTGCTTAGATTCGTACACATACTTAAAAATTTACTATATTAGTGGCCCCAGTGAAGTTGCTTATTGACAGTTTCCTACTGTTGCGTCTCTGTTCTGTGTTTCTTTTGCATTTTGAAGCAAAGAAAAAGAAATTTAGCTCTCGATTTTGAGAGAAACTGAGAGCAGATGGATCTTTTGTTGACTCCCCTCAGCAGGTAAACAGACCCTTTATTTCCAAGATTTAGAAGACACAGTTACCAAATGAAAATAATATTTTCTTTGAATGCAAAAAAAGCAGATTGGTGAGCAGTATGTCTCACTATTCAAGTGTTTTTGGAGATAGAGGATTCACCACCGACAAGATCTTCCTTCTTGCAGTCTTAGAGCTTAAGTGAAGTTTCTGCACACTATTACTAGCTTGACCAGTACTAAAAGGAGATGCCATCACAACCACCTCCAAACACTCAGCTTGAAGGAGTTCAAATTCACTGTGAATGGAATTATGAAACTATTTTGTTTCCTGTGCCTACAGACAGGAGAGCTCCTACAAAAATCTATTTCTTGCACTTCATCTTACGTAGATGTTTTCCTTTTCTCTGTCATGAAGTTTCAGAGGAGATACTGAGGCATTCATGTTTTCTCTCAGAAAAAGGTTATAAATACTTGGTCATAAGGCTTGCATGAGAAAATAAAAATCCACTAGAAATTCTCATGTGTTAAGTTTGGTTTGTGGTTTGGCATGTTCCACAGAGAAAAATATAAAAGCTGATTTCTGCTTTATTTGGAGAAATTCTTTAGTACTAAATTAAGCTTCCAAAGTCATATAAAAGCCCTTTGTATTCAGATTATATGTTTAAGATGAAAACAGGTGCTTTTCTTCTCTAGGAAAAAACACGTGTTTTCTGCTTTGATAAGAATTCTGCATTTTTAATTTGCAAGACAGCTGCCACCGAAATTACAGATATAATGAATCCATCCGTAAGCAGATTTTACCTTAGGATGAACTAAAAGCAGGAAAAAGAAAGCAGGATTTGAAAAGAAAAGCAAATACAAAGGTAGATTCTGAAAAATGACATCCAGCAAAAGGAGGTTTGGTCTGCTGTGCAAGGAAAGACTGTTGTGCTGGCTTAAAAAAAGTGCAGAAGAGAAAATGATATCCTGAAACAAAGTGACAAAGTTGCTAATCTGACATACTGCAACAACTAAAGGGACATAAGCATACATCGCCACAGTTACCAATGGCAACTCTGTTCTAATTTCACCCACTCCTGTTTGTTAACACCTATAAGTTTACTTATATATCACAAGGGTAAAAGGACCTTTTCAACTACGGTATTGAGCTTTTCCCTTCTGTACAAGGGAAGAGACAGTCAGTTCAAGCCATACACAGACCTTTCTGTATTACAGGTTCACAACTTTAGGCTTTTATAGTAACTGGTGAGAATGATGTTTTTGATGGACTTCTTAATGATGCCTTCCTTTTGTCCCAAATTCTTGCATTTAGACAAGAAACACATTCTAGAGTAACCACTAATCTTGTCTCATGGACAAAAATTATTTTATCACAATAGGGCATTTCATCATGATAAATGGTGAAGTAAACAACACAAAAACTACATATTTTAGGAATTGTGTCTCACTTCACAGATCATAAATCCTTGAGAAATGCAATGGTAACACCAGAGCAGGGAAGTTCTACTGCTTAAACATCTTGTCCTAGGATTTTTTTTTTTTAAATTGTGTGGTGGTTTGAACCTGAACTTGATGGACAGTCATTTAGACCAATAGTGCTTCTTGAAATTTACATATGTAAATCCTGTGCAGATGCGGGAACTCTCTCTTACTTCCGGCCCTGGGACAGGTAACAGGGCTGCCTGCTCGGCCCAGCGGGGGCCGGGTTGGGCTGGCCGGGTTGGGCCTGGCCGGGCTTGGCTGGGCCCGGCCGCAGAGGCCCGGTGGGGCTGGGGCCATGGTCCTGCTCCATCTTGGCTCAGTGGAGGCCGGGGCCACAGCCGTGCTCCGTCCTGGCCCAGCGGGGGCCGGGCCACGGCCCGTGGCTCCATGCGGGGCAGCATGAACTTTTCCCCGGTGCAGCAAATGAACTGAAACTTTACACCAGAGACCAACTCCGGCCACTGCCCAGCAGAGATCATGTGACCAACCAGCTGCAATGCCCAGACCCGGGTAAGAGTAACTCCTTCAGTGCGGTAAGTTCCTCAGAAGAAATGAATCCTGCAACATCGGTCCTCTCCCAAGTCAGAGGAAAGGGAAGGGCAAAGGCACGTGAATAAACACCATGATACTGACACCAAAGTCAGTGAAGAAGAGAGAACTGAAACCCAGAGAGAGAGAGAGAGGATAGAGGAGATGCTTTAAAACCTGAAAGCTGAAAATCTTTCGTAAAGCTATGTTGAGGGACTACGATACATCAGAAAACCCTTTTGTAATTTCATGAAAGCATGGGAGGTGGAGCGTTCAAACTGCCACGAGCAAAGACACCTGTGCTGAAATAAGTGAATGTTGAAGTAGCTGTGATCCAGTGAGAAGTCTGAACAGAGAGAGGTAGTGAGGAAGTGAAGACCCTTGCTCCCAGGGAAGAAGACGACTTCTGTTCCTAGAGATGAAGATGATCCCAGAGGTGGATGAAGAGAACCTTTGCTCTTGAATAGCTCACCCTTAAAATAATACCCCATTAGCTAAGATTGAATCCTCAAAAATGGTTGTGGGGAAAGCTGTAAGTCGAGGGAAGGAACTCACACATGCCAACAGAAAACCACCCTGAGCGGCTGCTGTGCTGTGACTGTGGAAAAGCCCCATACCATGGGCAAAAGAGACTCCTCTCCCTAAGTGAACTGATGAAAGACTATTACAGAGGTGGTAAATTGACTGAAATAATCCTAAATTTGTGTCTTTATGTTGTAAGGGGGAGAAGGGGGGAGAAGGGGGGAGGAGAAGTGTTCTGAAGGTTTATTCTGACCCTTAAAATTCTTTTTTCTTTTAGTTCTGTTAATAAACTTCTTTATATTCTCTAAGTTTAGAGCCTGCTTTGTATTCCTCCTGATTCTTATCTCACAGAAGGTAAGAAATGCAAACAAACCCACTACAAACTGAAACAAGAACAGCACCTATTCAGGTTACTCTAGCCCTATCTCTTAAGCGTGGAGTAGGAAAATCACAATAGCAGATAATTACTTGTATAAGGGAAAAGAAGCATATGAATATGATTTTGTTCATATTTTGAAGAGATGACAAAACTAAAATACATACCGCATCTGTAACTTCTATCTCATACAGCTTCTGGAAGGTCTCACGATAAAAGAAAAACAGCTTCCCACTGCCACCACCTTTCTTAACAGAAGTGCCTGTGACAAGGATTTTATCATCTGGGCTGAAACAACAATCTGTCCTGTTGAAGAAAATACAGTATCTCATTGGGCAGATAAATAATTAACATAGAGAGAACTTATATATAAACTGCACTCCTTAAAACAATCTTTTCTATTAGCTAGTCCTTTCGAGACAAAGCTTGAAAAAGTCTTTTGTTAGCTGTCATCTACTGCTATAGTTATCAGTTAGAGTTATCTGTTACAATTGTTATTACAATTGTGCATGGGATGTGCAAAACCTGCAGATTCAATAAAAATCCTCCTCCCAACAAAATTCTCCTCCACTCAAAAGTCTTGCAAGCCTTTCGATATGAGAAACAAAACAAAAAAAAAAGTACTTTCAAATCTGGTTGTCATCATTAAGGAAAAAAAATGTACTAGCCATGAAATCTGTTTTTGCTGACGATACATTCTTCAGTGATGCAAGGTGGTGTGTTTATACACTGGCCAAAAATGTTTTCCTGTTTACTTTTCCTCTGTGTTACAAATTGCAGTTAAGATTGCGCTGTCCATGACTTGTCTTTCTAAGATCTTATTTCAAAATTACAAACTGACCTTAGGGGATTTGGCTGTATTATAGCTATAGAAATGCAGATCAGACAAATAAAAATATTGAAAACAATACTTAGCACTATGCGGTTACATAAAGTCAGCATTTCTGACACTATAACCTGAATTCATACCATGTACCTTCATGTTATGTCTACTTTTTCATTCAGCTCTTTTTTTATTAATCATAGACTAAATAAGAATGAGGTTTACATCTAGATCTCATTACACACAAGTAAGGGCCTCCTCCTGAAAGGTTGCTAATCTAATTAGACTTAAGACATATGAGACTGAAATATCACAAAAACAAGATCTTTTAAAGCAATGTGAATCCCTAAAATAGACAAGAATTGTCACTGCATAGCCCTCCTTGTGCAGTCCTCTCTGCACAACTGTGGACCTAGTGACAACTGAGGATAAGAACTCCAGTAGAATCCCTTCCCATTCAGCAAAAATACTGCTATTTCTGCTAGTTAGAATAAATTAGAATACTTACATGGGAAAGAAGCTGGGCAGTCCATCTGCTGAATTAAGAGGCTTTTTAAATTGTCTAATATCCCATATCTTCAAAGTATCATCACCTATGAAACAAAAGCGACAAAGGTTAGCAATATAGAATTCAAGTCAAGAACTTAGGCATGTCAGAAATTTTCTCCCTCTAATTCAGAGAGAAAGAGAACAAAATTACATAGTAGAAGTATCCAAAATGGGAACGATTTGGAAGCTTTTCATCGCTAAATGACTACGACAGTGCAAGGCTGAGAAGTTCAGTATGCTGCACTCCAGTATACCAGAAACTTCTCAATGGCTCAGTTCCATTGTGGTAATCCCTCCTATCAAGAACCACTATCCACAGTGGAATCAGACTCCTCAATCACTAATTTATTCTGTGTTTGTGAGCATTGATGCTTTGCTGCTAGAAGCAAATTTAACTTTCAAGATATCAAAAGAAATTAAAAATGTTGCCATGAATGGTCTAGATCAAAAACTAAACAAGTTTTATATGTCTGGTTTTTACCTGTCCTGAAAAAGCAATCAGGAAGAATGTAAAGCACATGAAAGTCTTCCTCCTTCTTTAGCAGGCAAACAGCAACAAACTGCTATCTCAGGATGGAGAAGACACTCTGGAATCAGTCAGAAATCCTCAGGGAAAGGGGTGAAGAGAAGCAAGTGAAACCACACTAGCTATAACGAAACCTTTTCACCACACTACATTTAGCCACAAAAGTGAAAATCAAGGCTACAGCAAGACATTTGCAGCAATTCTCATCTGTGTTTGATAAACATGGTGTGACTGTAGGTCAGTAAAAGTCAGGCTGTTTATCTCTTTTTGAAAAGTTATGACATATTAACTAAGTGAGAACAGGGGTAAAAAAAGAGATTAGTTGGTTATTCTCAGAGACATCTACATCTCTGCTCTGACTATCCTTCTGGAACATGTATTTCCAGCATGAGATGAGCTACAGAATCTGAGCTTTGAAGTACCTCACTCAAGCACCTAGACATGTCCTAGCATTTGATAGCAGTGCCTCAGCACTTTCAAGGGTAAAAAGAAGGATATTTAAGCAACAATTCTCTTTAAAAATATCCAGAGATTAATTCTAGAACAAAAAGTTACAAAATCTTCCTGACCTAGGAGGAAAAGGAGGCAAGATCTGCTTTCTTCCAAAGTACAAATCTTGCAGGGAAGTAGTCTGGTTATCTACAAGTATTTTGTGGATTCAGAGCCTTTGAGCTCAAGAGCTCAAAGGAGGCCTTGGAAATAAAATGTTTTTAAAAGAAGTAACATGCTGTAACAAAAGAAATCAAGGCCAGCAGTGCCCTTTACAGGGAAAGCAGTAATGTGTGGCCTCGTACATCATGTATGTTTATATTAAAGACTAGGATAACTCCTTACTACAAAATATTTTTAAGAAGTGGACAACTTAAATAAATGATGTCTAGAGCAGACTGTATTTCTGTTCATTGGGAAGCTAAAAAATGACAAGAAAGAAAAATGCTGAGTCCCTGTTTTGGGAATATCTGTTTTCTTATTGTTTCCCAGTAGACTCCATCCCAAGTACTTCAAAGCATTTAGTCTTGTAAAATGAGCCCTCCTTTTTCCCTCCCACCCCCCAAGAAAAAAAAACACTTATGGCTGAGATGTTACATCTAAAGCACCAGCACTTTATAAATGTATGCAAAGGACACCACTTGGCCACTTCGCAAATCTCCTGGATAGGGACAGATCTACGGCTAGCAGCCAAGGCTATTCTGCTCCTAGTGGAGTAAGCCTTGACATGATCTTCAAGCTGTAGTCCTGCCAGGTTTTAGCAGGAGAAATGCAGTCAGACATGTAGCTATAGCTCCTTTGCTAGCAAGAAAATGTAACGGGCTGGTTAAAAACTTTAGAAGACTCTAGTAGGACTCAAAGTTGTGGTTGATGCCAAGTCAACACTGTCTTAAACTTGGCAGAAATAGAAGATTAAGCATTTGGAGAGGGAAAAATGCTAGTAGAATGACTCGCTAATGCTATGAAACGTTACCATCACTAAGAATTTGCTCAAATTCACTTTTCCTAATTAAAATTATCAGCATGCAAGTGCAAATTGATTCCTAAATCTAATTTCCATTTGGAGTTGAAATCACTGTCACTAAGATTAAAGAATATTAACTTTCCTCAGCAGCAAGGATGATTTCCAGTAGCATCCTTCTATCGATGCTTAGGAGGCTTCTTTAATAGAGCTGCAGCAGTAGTGATCTGTTTTTAATTACTTTATACATGAACAAAAATAGTTATCTTTAAACAAAAGCATATAAACAGAAGTTGTGCAATTCAGTATAAAGCATTCAAAATAGTCTACTCAGATCATTCAGTATTTTTTATCGATAGCAAACTTCTCCAAAGCCTGGCAGGATTATTTAAAGCTTTTATAGCATTTTTAGTAGCATTTCAGACTCTATTTTTTGCCATTTTAATAAGAAAGATACCAACAACAGGCTCAAGACTGACACAATCAGGTCAGACACCGTTATGCCAATGGTATTGAGCACTGGATTTATCAAGAGGCAACAATTAGGTCCTAGAAAAACAGTCTTTAGCGAGCAAAGACAGGCATTTGCCAAATACCCTTTAGTCAAAATAAGGCCAAAGCACTAATACTATGAAGACTTCATCTGATTTTTTTCTTTTCTTTTCAGAAGATACTGACCAGGAAGACAAGCACATGAATGCGAATAGGCCCAAAAGAAGCAAAAGTGCTGCCATGAATTCACACAGCCTACAGTCAACAACACTCTATTTAAAAAGCGGGAGTCCTGTGTTGAAAGCAAAGCTAGGAGGATAGAAATTGTTCACAGAGATCAAAGAGGAAAGCAAAGAAACATAGGAACTGGGAATTTTAAGAAGTTACAGCTTAGGAAATGCATGGCATAACAAGCTTACCAGAATACGTTTATCAACTCCGAGCCTTTCTGTGAAGGCTTATACTACAGATGTGAGAGACACCTCTGAACAAGGTACTGGCTTCTGCATTCTGAACTGGTTCTGCAGGAGGAGCTGCAACAACTACAGAACAACCTTTGGAGGCATCACAGGTTGGGACCAAAGCTGAAGATCTCATGAGGGAAGTCACAAATTGAGGAATCTATACCTACTTTTGGAACAATCCTCAGGATCACCTGCATCCATACCAGCCTGATCAAATACTTAAACGCATCATCCTCTCTAAACGTATGGAATGAATAGATGAACATATGGCAAGAAGGATACTAGAAGACTTTCATAAAGCCATTTCAGCTCCAAGTATTGCAAATAGCTGACTATGCCTATTAAAATTAGTAAATGCATTTTTGGCATTGTTAGAATGAACACCAGTGTTCAGCTTCTGAGAAATAGTACTTGACAAAAACCCATTTGATTTTTAAAATGCTAATGTTTGGATTTACTATGAAGAGCAGTATGTTATTACACTACACGAAATGGTCACTATACATGCTGCTGCGTAAGCCTTGAGCATACAAGGTGTTTCTACCTTTTAACCCAACTTCAAAATGAAGAAAGAAATACAAGTAAAATGGAAAAAAAAATCAACAAAAAAAATCAGGAGTCAAAAAAAAATTTTTATATTTTTACAGTAAGACCTCAAGTCCAATCCTAATTCTTATCTCTCCCCTGCTAAACAAAGAAAATGTTCCCCAAATACTATCCTTCATGGTTTCAAGCATGCAGAAATATCACTTTCTTAAGTTTCTGTCAAATTACTACCTAATACCCGACAAGAATAAGACTGGAAACTTTCATAAGCAGCTTCTTAGGTTTTCATTTTCCCTTGTGCCTGCAGCTGAGCCATGCCTCATCTTCTCATATCCAACACAGAATTCACATCAGATGCAGGAGAGTCCATCAGGCTTTCAATGAAAGTTCCCATGCCCCAAACAACTATCCTCTCTTTGATCCTCAGCACTTGGCAGGTGTGTTAATCTACAAATGCTGGATCCACATCTGCTTTTGCTGGTACAGATCCAAAGCAATACTCATATTAAAGCACTAACCAAACAAGTCAAAATAAGGTATGAATCTTCCTTACTTTCCAGTATAGTGCACACAGAGCTCTTTTTTTTCTTTCAATACGCTAGACAAAGGTAGCACTTTAATCCACATTGAGTGGCCAAATTTCTGTGCAGTCTTACATTCTGCAAACAATCAATCAGTATTTTATACAGCTTAGAACAGAGTGTGGTAGATAAAACCTGAGTAAAGGAAAGTCTGTTTAACACAAGACAAAAACTGGAGACAGATGAGGAAGAGCAGGTAAGTAAAAGTGCCACATGCAATAAAAATAAGAAAAGGTCATTTATATGATCTACATTCATAAATGTGAAACAGAAGAGAATTTACATAAGTGGAGATTTCAAGACAGCACTAGTGAATACCCTTCGCTAAGTATTAGCCTTGTTTGCTGTTATATTTAAAAGTACACCAAGATTTATCCCTAAATTTCCTGAAGTATGTCTGTATGAATTCTTTTGGGGCAAACACCACTGGCAGACAGATGCAGCTTTTATTTTACTTAATGCAGAACGGAAAGACACACAGTTCACATACTTTCCAAGCAGGAGAAGGTTCACACATAATAAAAGTATGGTTCAGTAAGGACAAAAAAGCTTGAGAGCTTTTACCTCACCACTTAGAACCCATTCATGATGGGTACAGTGGTAGCAGAACTCTGGATCGAGGACCCTGAACAGCAGTTATGAAACAACACAAGTGCCATGAGTGTCCATATGCCTAGGGCCTTTGAGAGTAAGACTACCAAGTCCTTACTCTGAAAGATGTGTTCTGGGAAACAACATTCGGAATCTTTGAAATGTGGCAAGATGTACAAAGAATCAGTGAGGCAGCACCCAATATCAGTTGTATTTCACTGTACCGATGTGCACCAGTCAGACACTCCACCCCCTTCAGGGACAGGACACAGGGAAGACACAAAGAAAACGCAAGCTACTTGGCTAGAAAACACATCCACTGCTTCAGAGTTTTTTTAATCTATGAATACCTCTATTCTGGTATTTTGTGTATGTAATCACATTCTGTCTATGTACCAAACTGACCAGATGTCCTAAACATATGCTAGGCACAGTGTTAGCTGACATTAATGTATACTGCCTCTCTCTAGGCCTGTTTATTTGGCCTTGGGGCAATGCTAATGCATACACAGAGCTTCTGGTTACAGCTGTTTTCCATCCAGACAGCTTGGCTTGTATGCTTGCACCTGCCTGCAACATACTGGGTAGACAAATCTCTGCATGCAAAGTTGTCTTCAACAGACACCATCCTATCCCAATAATGAAGTGAATGAGTCCTCAAATACATCTTTGCCTTCTCAAGTCTTGCTCTGTTATCTAAGACTCATTTATAAAAATTTCATCTGAAATTTACAACACAAGCCTTTCTTTCCAGTCCTGTGGACATTCCAAATTCTTTTGCCATTCAAGTATATCTTGGCAAGTCAATTCCAGTCATCAACTTTCGATGTTTTTAATATAGATTAGATAAAAATTCCAATTAGGAAAGAAAATTATATTGCCTAAGAAAGTTATATGAGGAATTAATAGCTCCAGAACAGAGACAGTGTTATTGAGAGGCACTAATCTTCCAAGGAAGAACTAAGCAACAAAACTGGACTTTTTTTAAATTTTTATTTAAGCTAATGATTTCGTTTTGGTGTATTATTTCTGCTAGACAAGAAGACAGATCAGAAACTGTGTAATATAATCAGCAAAGTTCTCTTAAAATATTTCTTAACTGCTGTAAAATGCTCTTTCAGGAACACAGTATTGCATGGTGTATCAAACAAAAGTAGTAAATTGTGAAACACTTCAGATTTGAAGCACTAGTTTCTTATTTCACTACCTTATCTCCATCATAAACAATTACATCTAACAATTACATGATTTAGACGGTTTGTTTAATGAACCATTTCACTCACTAAAGTTAAAACTGTCTTACATTCAACACGTCATAGGGTTCTTTCAATCACCTACCTCCCCGGCTGGCAAGGACAGTACCATCATAGGAAAATGTCAAACATGAAGTGTCAGTGCCTGAAGCATGGGCTTGCCTGCAGTGGAACTTCGTATGTACCTGTTTTCCAAACAAATAAAACATTACAAAATAAATTACAATTACAAATCAAATTACAAATGAAACAAACGGGACAAACATTACTTCACAGCATTTTCTGTGCTCTGCGTCTACTCCTAATTCTAAACAGAAACCCCTGTATTTTTAGGAGGTACAGTAGCTGAGTATTTCCAACAGCCTTTTAAAAATGTCATATGTGTTTCAGAATAGGCTTTCATAACAAGAGCTTGAATGCAAAATTTGACTTCTTCATAGGTTTAATTATATAGTACGCATTTACATAGCATCAGAGCTCCTGGAAAACTCCCACTAGCACTGAACAAAGCTAGTTATGCCTGGTTAAGATAAAAATACATTCCAAGACAGTTCTCAACACTCCCCTAAGCAGGCTATTAGCTTCTAAAACTACCAAAATACAATATACATACTTTGGAAAGGACTTTAAAGGACTGGAAGAATTTACTTGTGCCAAATTTAATCCCTGATGGAATTCATGGCCTACATAATAGAACAAAGTTCCGATATTGTAAGGTTTTTGTTCCATTTAGCTGCAGTAAAATTCAAGTTTGGGAATGATGTATGTTTTATTTCAATTATTTCTATTTTGCTGATAATCCTAAAGAGAGGTTGAAATTATCTTCAAGTTCACATTTTGTTCTTGTATGGAGATCACTTCTTATTTATTAAGTCATTATTTAGTAAAATACCTAAAAATTCTATTAAAAATTGAATTAAATTTAAACGGTCTTGTAAAATTAAGTTTTCCCACTTCCCAACGAAAAACAAAGGTCTCAGCTACGATTCCAAGACAGGAAGTGGAAATACAGGAAGGGAGAAAGGAAAGAAAGGGAAAAGACAGAAACAGAGACAAAGGAATTTGAGACAGGTTGATTCCTTTTTAAATACCCAGGTAACTATGCTTCTCATTTGCCCTCTTTTCATGAAAGAAAACTAATTCATATAGTTGTAAAATTAAGCATTCAAACTTAAAGGTTGCCAGTGCAACTGTATCTCATCTTCCCATTTCTAAGATGAGGATTAAAACACAGAGAAGAAGACAACAAATTAGTGACCTTGAAGTCCTTTATTTATTGTAGTGATGAGCAAAACAGAAAAATGTGCATAGAAGCATATCTTTTCAGATGGAGGACTGAACAACATGCGGTAAAATCAGACCTAGAATCCCACCCTGAACAGTAAAAGGACAAAACACCGAGCAGCGGCTCAGTGATTTCTATCCAACCTATGCATTAAAAGAGACACAATTCTACAGAATAAAAATGGACAATGTGATCACAAAATGCAATCATACAGACTGATTTAAGCTTGCACAGGAATCCTCAGTTAATTTATCTTCTAATTTTTGACTATGCACCTTAGTAAGGTGCTTTTTATGGGCTATTTTGTAAGTAAGAGACACAAACTAGTAAAGTAATTAATGTTGTTTATTTTTAAGAATATATGTTCTAAATTTGGTTCTAAAGCTAGAGAATCTTTCTGTGATGACATTAATAATTATTGCAAGGTTATCTTGGTGTGCAGGTTTAGTCAATAATCGAGAGGAGTCACTTGAGGCATTCCCTCCACAAATGACTCTTGAACAAACAAAGGGGGACTTCAAAGACCAAGAACATGCTTCTTACAGTATTTGAACACAGAATGGAATGGCCTACACTTAGCCATAGTAACTGTTTTGAAATTACTGTCACTTCTAGCCAATATGCATACCCTGGACTCTGTGAACAGACTGCAGTTTACAACTGTTTGCCTTTGGTGGGTATTTTGTGCATCCAATTGCATAAAATTTTCCAAGTATATGGGAATGTGGAATAAAGTGTGAATTAGCTATGAGGAAATAAATTTTTTGCAGGATTTGTTAAACATTAACAAGCAATTAAAATGATGTATTTTTTGTCTAAGAAATACCGTGGACATTTTCAAAAACATCATAAATGGTTAATATTCAAACTTAAAAAAAAGCCAGAGAGATTACATTATGATATAAAGCTAATTCAAATAAATTGAAAAAGCTTCATGTGGGCTCCACAACACTCCCATCCCTCCAAGCAATGTCACACTGGCATACATATATTAAAATACCATTTTTTTTCACTCTGCTGCCCACCTTAATGTGAGGGTGGAGGGTTTTTTCCTTTCATTTCATCCTCAATCAATCTGAAATTCTTTCCTCCTGTTTTGTGTTGGATCCAAATGAAAACACAGAAAAAGATCTGGGGTCCAACTAATGCCTTTTCTTCTACGTTTTACAAGTAAAACCCCAAAATGTGTATCTAGAGATAGACAGCAAATCACATAACAGTTCAGAATTTGTGTTATTTTCCTATGGTCAAAGATACTGATTTTATTTAGCATTAATTTATGAATCCATTAATAAAATCTAAACCGTATCTTTCAGAAATTAAACAACTCATCTTAAATTGGCCCCAAGTTGTGCCAGGAGAGGTTTAGATTGTGTATTAGGAAGAATTTCTTCACTGAAAGAGCGGTCAAGCATGAACAGGCTTCCCAGGGAAGTGGTTGAGTCACCATGCCTGCATGTGCAGATGTGGCACTCGGGGGCACGGTTTAGAGGTGGGCTTGGCAGAGTTAAGGTTGTATATAAGGTTGTAAATAGTGGGACTCGATGTTCTTAAGGGTCTTTTCCAACTGAAATGACTTTTCGATTTCACATGATGCACTATACAGCCTTCTCAATGAAGTAGCTATACTCTGAATAGTGTTTACCCTTTTTTCAACTGTCCTATAGAGAAAGGGAAATAGCAACATTTAGAAATCAAAGACTGACATCATTTGCCCTTAATGACAAAAATTAAAACTAAAGAACAAATTTCGCCCAACTCTATCCAGCTTCGACACTTTAGGATTTCATGTAAAACCAGACTTGTCTGAAAGGGATAGTAAGATTGCATGAGCAATTCTATTTGTCTTTCAAATAAATTTGCTTAGTTTACCAGTAAAAAGATTGTTTTCCTAACTTTGAGCTCTGCAAGCTTGCCCTCCATATATTATTCTGCAAAGGAATATAACCCTGAATTGTAATACTAAATCAAAATTCTAAAATGATTGAAGGTTGAAAAGAAGTTTTTACACATACTGGCAAACATTCATTGCAGTTTTCAAAGAAAATAATGGTTTTGGCCTCTGACCTCTTAATATTTTTAACAGATGTCTAATCTTCCTAGCAAATCATTAGCAAAAAAAGTTGTTATCAGAGTGTTTCTTGCTGGAAAGACATGAAACAACAGAACCAATGTACGCAATTCAAAAGTTTGATTACAGAAGGGAAAGGGAGAGCATTGAAAGATAACATAAAGATGTCAAGATAATTAGGGCAAAGTGTAACTACATATCTCCTTCATTATCCTTCTCCTTTTGTTGCAGAGGTGGCTGCTATTATGAAGTAATAGTCATGTGCCATACAAAATTTGACAAGTTCATCAGTCCTTAACATTTTTTAAAGGTTTAGTTACTTCAGCAAGTTCTGCAGTAAACCACTATCTTCTGCAACTTGTTTAAAGTATTTCCAACAAATAACTCCAGCAATGTAAGCACTTTCCTCCTACTTTGTATTAGCACATATATTTTTGTTAAGCAATTACAGCTGACTGTACTTGTGTGCAAAATGAGATGACAAGCATAAAACATGAAGCACATGTGAGAAAGGACACAGTTGCATGTATCAAAAAAACCTAGAATAACAGATAAATGTCAGGGTTTGCAATATTGCCACAGTCCTCAGAGAGGACGAGACCAAGAAGAAAAAGGAAACCAGAGGAAAGATTGGGAAGGGGGGGCACGGGGGAGGGCAAAGGTATGTGACTGGAGGAGCATCAGCACTGAGTATCCCTTGCACAAAAATGTGTACGGACTGAAGACAACAGTGACATATGACAAGTGAAAACGACAGACAACAGACGACATATGACAAAAGAATGACCTACAACAGAGACACATGGTTACAGCTCTGCATCCCACTACTGCTCTCCTCCTCCAAAACACTCAATAAAACTTATTCTGGGAAAAAGACAGACCTCAGTTGTTCACCTCAGAAATCCAAGCCACATCCATGAGAAAAATGACAATATGTTTAAATGATGGAATATTTGAACTTTCCACATTGTTTCTGGGATACAAACTTTCACAGTAAGCCGACACTTTCCCAAGATTATAATGCTTCTCACATTCTGCCCCTCCCCGCTTTTCTTTTAGCGAAACATTGAATGTCCCAGCCAAGACATTCTTCCTTCTTATTCCTAAAATCTTCAAGATTTTTTTTTTTTTAAAGCAGAGGCAGTAAATTAAGGCAGGCCTTTGGGGAAAGTGAGACATACAAAGATGGTTATATCAATCTTTCTCTGTTTTACAGATGTGTAGCAAAATATTACTTATTTGTGTGAACACAGTCAACCATACAACCACAAGCGAGATTTACACTGGTTTCAAACATGAGGCAGAAGGGCAGGACTAGCACAGCAGAGATGCCCAACAAGCAAGTCCCAGGCCACATACAGCTGCTGGAGTTTTAAACAGGTCTTTTCACCTAAGATACCTACAGCAAAACAAAATAGCTCACACTGACAATATTCAATTGCAAAAAGTTGTAATTTTTAGCAAATTTAAAAAGCCCTCCAAGATGACATATTATCATAGGCCAGGCTCAAGGTGACAAAAGTATGAGCTATAAAGCTGCAAGAAAACAAACGAACAAACCAGAAATCTCCTTTTTAGTCACAACTGAGCAAAGCTGTTCAAAGTGATCCCATAAGAGACAGACAACATCTCAGAGCCGTGATCGCAGATGACAAGATAGACAGGTTCCCAAGGCACGAGTTACACTCTCCAAATGGCTCCTTCCCCATCCCCCCTTCAGCCACCTCTACTAAAGGAAGCGTATTTCCTTTGCTCTCAATTATAATCCACAAAAGAAATCTAAGTGTACTTTCTGGGTTTAGTATATCTATTAAAAATTGTCAGGTCTACGTATGTCAGCTGAATTCAGGAATTTCTCAGTATTTTCCCTGAGTAGACAGTTGCAGGCTGTACCAGATGCTTTCCTTAAGTCTCTGTAAACATGATCCCCGGGCTTTCAATTTATGTGACAGCTCTTCAATACCACTTCCCGTGGTGTAGAAATGGATGCTGTTTCAGTAATGAGCACACTGATGCAAAACAAGATTAACTTGTGAAATCTGAGGTTTTAGTGTTTACATGATTACACTCTTACATGATTTCCTCTTCTCTGTGACTTTCTAACTCAGTGACACCTACATGTATCATTAGCAGACGTGAAACACTCCTTTTCTCTCAATCCTAACTAACCAATTATGAATACAGTAGCCTAACTTTACTCGCCATAACCAGGACATCTGACTGACAATTGTATATAACTGTCCTGTGAATCCATTATATTCTCATCTGTTGCCTTTTTCTGGCAAGTCTTCAGGATTTCTTTATCTCTCACACTCAGCACTGGTTCAAAACACTTCAATAACCTCTCACATGTATAGATATTATAGAGAAGCTTACCTAGATATTTGCAATTACTGAAGACATAAAAGACTTGGCTTTTTTTTGTTTTTTTTTTTTTTTAATACTCTGTAGTTTTTCTTGAGCAACTATACTACAATCGAAAACCTACATAACCAGGAGGGGAAAAAAATGTATATAACTATTTTTAAAGTTTATGGAATCTTCAATGAATCATGCATTATATTATGCAATTATTAATAAAAATAAAAACACAAGTGTGAAATACTTAGAAAATGCTCGGATGTCATGGAAAAGAGCAGTCTTAGAAGTGAAGTCACACAACGGTGTAGTCAGTCATGGTGAAAAATTATTTAGTGTTTTGTTAATTGCAATTGATACAAAAAACTTGATTTCTGTTTAAAAAAAAAATCCAAAACATTTACTCAGAAGGCAATGAGGAAAGGCACCTGATACATTTGACCATGTGTGGGTTTAGGCAAAACAAGGAAGCAAGCAGGCCAGCTTGTCCTAGAGATGTCTCTGATTCACTGTAGAATGATGAGAAAGTCCTTCCTATCTGCCCATGTTTCCTTCACCAGGAAGGACACTCAATTTCTGAGAATATTGCTGACCATAGAAACAATTTCTTCTTGTTTAAGCTTACTTACCAAGAAATATTTCAGGAAACCATTTTAGAAAAAAGGCTTCTTAACAGCATTACTAAATACTTGCCTAAAGGTTTGAAAATGAAACCCCCAGCTGAATGTTCGTCTGCACCGTCAAACTTTGCATTTGAGAAAATAACCTATCTTGGCCACAAAAATGATAAATATTACTAATAAAAATAGCTTTTGGAAACTATTCAGTTGGCTTCCTTTGGGGATTTTTTACACTGCATGAGAAAAACATACAAAGATGTAAAAGAAACTTTCTTCTGTATCTTTTCATAACTTATCTACCCCATGTCACATTATCCTAGCAAATTTACATTTTTCTTCCTTTGTACTATCATAAATATGGCTTTTGTAAACCAGCAAAAAAGCCCACTCCTCCTTTTGCCTCTTTCAAAGTTAAATTAATCAGTCTTAGACTTCCCCAGCTGTTGAAGGTTTCTTTGCCTTCCAGAAAACAATCAAATGTGATCAATATTATTCTGCAAAAATCTCATTAAAGATTCAGCTAAGATATAATAGAACTCCACTGAAAGTCCACAGATGTCTTCAAATTCATCTATGCCAACACTAGATGTTTCATATAATTTAGAAGTAGCTTTTTGGCCTCCTGGCAATAAACAAACAAAAATATAAACAGAAAAAAATTATAAAGAAGCTACTAAGTTGTCTTCAAAAAGCAGCTATGACAGACTCATTCCCAGCTTATTCCCAATTATTAAATATAATTTCTCATTCTTTCAGTCTTCAGTGCCCCCAAAGCTTAAAACATTTTTGTGGTCTAACAGAGGCACAGTGTAAACAGAGCGAAATATGACTGAAAATACACAAAAATCTACATAAAGTTAACGTTTTCGGTTTAGTAATCCTTGAGCCACAAAAGGTGTTGTTTGCAGTGAGTTATCAAAGATGGCTGTATAATAAATCTATTTGCTTGTTGTAAATAGCAGCTAGCATATGGATATTTTAAGAGGATGGGTGTATTTCTCTAAGAAATTAAAGTATTTTCACTAAACTCCTTGTAACATATCAAGCTATTATTTCTTCCACATTATTTGATTTATTCTGATAAAAATGTAGTGTAAACCATCATGCTGTATTTTCTCTGCATATTATTTAAAAATATATAATTTTTTTAAACTATGGATTCGGTTTTATTTATTCAGATGGAAGGATGAAGATGGAAGAATGCCTCAGTTAAAGGGGTGATATTTTTCCTAATGAAGCATGTCACTGACAAAATGAGCATTCTTAACTCTGAGCCTCAGTGGTTTAGAATGTTGCATGAAGTGGCTGAGATTATTAGCTCAGTATACTTAGCCTGATTTTCAAGGACAATACATATGTGAATTTACTTTTTTAAGTCTCTAGAAAACAAAAAATGCCATCATCATCCAATGCAATAAGTTGCTAAGAGAAGGTGGTTTTGAGAAGTTAAAGGAAACTCCTTTTCTTCTGTTTACAGGTCAGCGGGACGCTTGAGAATGATGGGCGATATACTTCTTTTTAATAACCCAAGATATGTTGCTATTAATCTGCAAGATGTAGAGTTCCTAAATGCCCTTAATTCCAGTTATCTTTAGCTCAGAATTTTACCTGATAAATTCACCAATTTCAGGATTAGGCCTCAGACTTACATAGGAGAAAAATGAAAATGTAAGGAGCTGGCTGGAAAAGAAGTAAAACAAAGGCAACTCAAGTAAACTTAATTTTCTTTTCAAGCAATATTCTTACCTCAGTTCCAGGGTTCCTTCCTTGATGTTGTTTTTTTCTCACAATAGTTTTATATATTTGACTAGCTAAATAAGCAAACGAATAAAAACCCTACGCACTTGCAAGCAAAAAACTAGCAAAGCAGGCAAAAATTTTCAAAAATTGTTTAAAGTGGGTTACATTAACAGAACAGAGTGTTCCAAGCTAGCCTTCAGAGCAGCAATCAAGTACCTAGGCATTAGATAAAGTGAAAAAGCTTGTAATATCTTTTAGAGAAAAAGTTGCTTGTTATTCTACAGTGCAATTTCTGATAAAATTTCGAACATGGGTCACGTTTAAAATTAGTTTTCCTTTTTAATAGACCTTAAAACCAAATTACTATTTTAAGTATGAGACAAAAGAATTCTTTTTGTTTGCTATTAACATCCTTAAATCAATTAATCCCTTCTGTCTCATGGAATATAAATAATAAGATTATTAAAGCCGTGGAAATATAAAAATGTCTGAATTGATATCCAAGATTCCCTCAAACAGGCTGCAGTATTTCCATAAAAAATTGTCTCTGAGGATACAGAATCGTTACAGAATTTTTCGTTCTGCAATTAGCCTTCTCCTCTACTCTTAATGTTTGCTATTGGCTTCAAACCCCTCTTTCCTCTTCTTTTTCTATTTTCATGGTATAGTACCTCTGTCCACTACAATTCTCTTTGACCACTAGCATCCCTAGAACTCTTCTCCATCCAACAAAAAGATACCTTTCATTTTCTCGTTCTAGCCTCCCAGTTTCACTTCAGCACAAAATTTCACACTTATGCCCAGCAACTTTGTATTTCTTCTCCACCAGCAATGGCATGCTCAGAGCATAGGGAGATAGAACTTTCACAAGCAGCAATTCATGTATCTCAAAACCTTATTTGCATTACCCACTTTTCACCAAATAGTTTCTCTCTTAGTCTCTCTGCCTTCTCCTTCACCCTCACTCCTTGTAATCCTACTATATTCTATCTTGAAAATGCCACTCAAATTCCCTCCTGAGTCTCAGGATTATCCCTGACAAATCCAATATGATACGCTACCCCATCCTTACTGTCATCAACCTTGGGAAAAAAGCATCTATTTTCTGGTTCCCCTTCTCCATTGTTTGATGAGGTCCAGTATCTCCTGTACACCATCTACATGTTGGCTTCCTTCTTCACTATCTCCTCTGGTACATGATTACCTTCCAGTTTCTCTGGCTATTCACTGCTACTCAATCCCTTGGTCATTGAACTTCTCACTCTACAGTGCATTTTTAAACATCTTATTCACAGCCATGACTCCCAATATTTTCACGCCATTGAACTGTCTTCCAAAGAAAGGTACATCATTGTCCCTCTGCTGAACATCTTAGTTCACCTTGACATCACTTTGTGAATGTGTAGCTGGCAATACAACTGCAACACGATGAAAGCTGTTCCTGATTTTCTTACATGGATACTATATCTTCTCAATTTCCCTGGAAGATCTTACATCCTTTAACCATTCATCATAAGAAAAATGTTGTTATATGCATCTCAATGTGTCATCTCCTTTCTGTCACACACTGTAAAACATACTGTAATAAATCCAACCAATAACCCACTGCCAGTATCATTACTTTAATGTGTTTTCCCTCTTTGTTTCCTTGATAATGGTTCTTTACTTTTAGGGGTCCACTCTTGCATCATTTTGTCTTCTTTAACAGCTGTATTTCACCAATGAATTAAATACACAGTCTTTCAACAGCAGCAATTACAGACCATTCATTTAATCTGCAAGCACACCTGTGTTTTTCTCACAAATAAAAGAAAACCAAAATCAAACTCAACAAAACCACCACTCCTTTTTCTGCAATGCATGTGGAAATACAGTAAACTATCAGGTAAAAAAAAAGAAAAAAAAAAAAAGGTGGGAGACAAATAGTAACTGAGTTTGCACATTGCCTTGTTTTTGTTTGCTGGTGTAAACCTCTTAGCAACTTGACACTGAAGAATTCATTTTCTGACACAGCCATCTTTGGTTATGAAGGAAGTCAAAACTGAAGTTTGTTGTACACATGCAGACTGACAGCACCACACATTATTGCAGCCCTGCCTTGCCCTTCTACCTCAATGCAACAGCCGAGAAACCACAGTGACCTGTCTGGAATACAGAAAACATTCCTACACCTCTGCCAACTCCTGCCCAGTTTGGCAACACACTTCAACACATCAAATATTGAAATCAAGCAGGCATTTTCACATTTGTGACAAGTAACAGTGGCTGGCAACGCAATGCTCTCTGCTGTCTGCAACAGGTGTCCCTACTTCTGAAAAATCACTCAGGCTCTTCAAGGCAGTCTTGAATACATGCCAGTCCTCTTGTCACAAGGGCAGGGATGCACTATCTGTCCTAGTTCTGCTCTCGTGAACCCTGGTGAAACAGCATCTATAAAGGCCTGCACAGTGTACTCTGATGGCCTCAACGGGATGAAGTTTGCTTACAGATCTTGGGCTCTCCAAGTGAGACCACAGAACTGCATAATGGTGAGAATAAGAAGCAGGCTAGTGAGCTAGGATGCAGTGCCATTTATATTTTCGTACCAGGGAATACGTTGATCACAGCAGCTACATTCATCAGGAGCTCCCACTGTCCATAAAAACAACATAGAGTCCCTTATTACACAATGAGTTAGAGTTTTTACAGCAACTCTCTCTTTGTATGTGAATTAGCATAGCACTTTATAATTTGGCCATCCTATCCCAACTCTTACAAAATGCACTAAATGTAAAATAAAGTTTAGTGCTGATTATGGGTGACTGCTTTGAGCACAAAACAGTCACAAGCCAAATCTCAAAGTGATACATACACACAATGCAAAGTGAAATAGCAACCATAAAGTCATTTTTTAAAAACTCCACATACTGCTTAATCTAAATGAAAATTACGTACGTTGAAATATCTAAGAATACATTGTTTAAATTACTGCTTAAAATGATTATACACATTCAGGAATTCTATTGAACTAGAATGTCATTATAAGTCTCTAGACATACTTAGACACATTGTATATGTATTTACACATAATGTGTGAAACACATAGGTAGTCATATCCAACTCCAAGTCTAGTTCTCTATCTCATGAGAAATTTAGAACTTGGTTTAAGGAAAGCAGCTGTTTCACGGATGTATCTGATTTCAGTCTGTGTAGTATCACTGCAGTCATACATTAAATAAAACACAGCTGGACAATGCTCCACCTATTTCACCACCCTCTCTGCTAACTGTTTAGCACTAACATCTGTTGAAAACAAACTTTAGGAAATAGGGAGATCATGAAAAAAACCCTTTTATTTTAAAATACTTTGCACTAGAAGAAGTTTTGCTTGCTTATGAAGAAAGCTTCACATACATTCAATCAGGTTTTAAATGAAATTTATATCTACAGTTGCCAGAAACCTGCTCACTGAAGCTGTCTTACAAAAAGTATAATATTATTACAAATACTTTTAATTTAATGTGACTGGTTTAGTTTTGTACCTGCGGCCCTGCTGCCAAGATATGTTTTAGATGTGCAGTTTATCTTCTCATTGATAATCATGGACACAAAAATAACTTGTTTGGCTTACAATCTTATTATGAATTCTCTAGAAATGTCATTCAAATATTTTCAGTTAAAGTTGACTAGACTTATGTTCTTTAGGAATTGAGGACAGTCTCTAGTGTATTATAGCCAGTTATTTAAACTGTATCCTCACAGAAGTGCACCTTTAATGGATGTAACTATGAAACAAACGTTCTCTCTGTAGAGAAAAAGTTGTTTTTTATCAAACTTCCTGAGCCAAACGTATGTAACCTAGTGTTACATACAAAAGCTATGCCTCACTCTAACTTACCTTCTGCAAACCTGTATGTTCCATTGTTCAGAAGCCATTTCCTACACTTTTTGGTTTTAATCCACTTCAAGTTGTAACAGCTTTCCTTTGTTAAGTATTTTAAAGTATGGGAGTTTTAGGCTTCTCTTGTAAAATAAACTTAATGACCAAGAGTTGTACAGAAGTGCACTCGTCACTGCTCTTAGGAAATTCACAGCATAATCCTGCTGTTCGTCTCTTCACAAGCTTCAAGAAATAGTGACCTACTATGAAGAAGAGCGAGATACATTCGGAGGCAAAACTAGCTTCCTAATACATACATCAAGCACAACATTTTTTTCATAATTTACAAACCCTATCAGACTCTAGACCACTGAAGTGTTCAGCTTGCTTGACTAATGCATATACTGCAGTATCTAAAAGCCATTTCTCTAATAAGCCAAACCACTCTGGAGCTCACTTCTTGTCAGATCAGAATGTAGTATTTGTACTTTCCACCTTTTGCCTCTGCATAAAAGGAAAACTTTCTCTAAAATAACAAAGCTAGCTCAAGAAGACTCTTTTATTGTTTTCCATTATTTTTCATTATTTCATCTTTCTATTTCTGTAACATTATTCATGTTATATTAATATTAATAGCACTACAATATTAATAAAGCCAATCACATTGCTATAATGCCTACTCTTCTCAAATTGTCATTTTGAAATTATTTCTCTAAGTTCTACTTTTAGTTTTCCAAACAATAAACCAAAGAGAGATATATAATCTTTATGGGATAAGCCTTTTTCCTTTAACTATACATGAATCCAAAGTGAAATCCTTTAAGCTATTTTCATTGGGGTGTGACAGACTTCAAGATTTAGAATTGCCTTTCATCGCTAAATTAGATAGTGCAAACATTTAGATAGTTCTTAACTATAAACTGTTTATTACATAAGAGAGAAATGCACTTAGAAATACAGCAGGGCACATTTTATCTCAGTATATGATTGTCAGATTCTTTACTGTGGCTGGCTTCAGGGTACAGATAGTGATGTACTGGCTAAACCAGACATATACAAAAAGGAATAATATATGAATCTGTTAATATTTGCTGCTGGCAAGCTTGTATGTGATTTCCAGTTTCTGGAACAGAGGTCTGGCACATATACATATGGAATGAAAGGGTGGAATATTATGGATATGGAAAACTTACCTTAAGTTTGAAAGGGGAATATAGTATATTTGGATATCCTTCATCTTGTATTTACACAAGAAATTTCCAGATGTAGCCAGACTGCCCTCTTCAAAGCATGAAGCATGTTACATACTTGGGGGAAATAGGAAGATTTGCCTGCTGTTTAGCTATAGTAGTGATATTCAGCAAATTTAAGAACAGTCATTGTAAACTGTTTCTATTAAATATTGACATTTCACTGGACTATTTTTAATGCTGTGAAGATATCAATATAAACATTAAATTCTACATATAAAAAATTCATCCAAATAGACAAGTGAATAATCCATGTTAAAAAAATATGAATAAAATATAGCTGGTGTGAAAAAGCACAATCCTGAAATGCTGTGATAGACAAGATATCAAAGACACACAATGAACTGGTAGAAACTGCATCTAAAAAGGCATATGTACATTAATAAAATTTTCTAGTGGATGGACATAAGACATTTCAGGAATTAATTATTGAGACCCATGTCGTAATTTTACATGTCAGCATATGCAAAATGCATCCTGTAATGGTGCAAAGATCCAACAACCTCATCTTCTTAACACATGGGTGTATATCCCTTCAAAGGACCTTCCAATTAATGGAGAAAATATTTATAGCAAGTCTCAGATCTTACTACTAGTTTTCATTACTCTGTCTTGGCAGCATCAGGTGTAAAATCCATCATGAACAACAAAATAAAGTTTGCAAAAAAACAATTTCCAAATAAGATCAGGACTTGGATTCCCATTGCAAAACAAAAACAAAAACAACAACAACAACAAAAAAAAAAAAAAAAAAAAAAAAAAAAAAAAAAAAAAAGTACCCCACATAATAATTTTTCATCATCTAAATCTGTGTCCTTAGCTGTACAGTACTTTTTCAAAATGGCTCCAGTACTTGTAAAACTTTTAATCTAAAAACTCTACTTTAAAATTTCCAACAGCACACCACAAAACTAAAGCTTACAGAAACCCTTTCAAAGCAAACAATCACTAAATATAGAAATGTATTTTTGTTATATCTATAAATCATGCAATTATTTGGAAAATACTTTTAACATGACTATTTGTAATTAAAACGTACAGAGCTTAGATCTGTTTAATTTCCGTGCATACTGCGACATCCCACTTTTCTTCCCCTTATATTTTGAGGATAGGGTGGCTTAAGGGTGTGCGGAAAAGAGGTTATTGGGATTACCACTTGATCACACCACTTTTGGGGATATTCATGTGGGCATTACATTATTACAGTGTTGAATTTCAATATTATTGTGAATTTTAAGTTCTGCAAAATCACTTTGAGCTTCAGCTAAGAAATTTAAACTGATCACAATACATAAATTATTCTAGCAATTTAAAATCAGAGTAAGGTTTTAAAACCAGGAAAAAAGAAAATGCTAGCAAAGCAGTAATTCAGCAACACTGTAGCAAATGCTCACTTTTCGCTTAAGAATGGAGTTAAACCTATGGCTAAGTCTTCTATGAAAAAAGAAAGTAAAAAAATGGAGGTTAATCTCTCCCTATAAAAATATTTCCATGAGCACTGAATCAATTTGCTTAACGAGCATTATGCTGAAAATCAGAAAACATTGTATCTTTCATGTTCAGATTTGCACTATATAAAAAGATAAACCTATTATAGATGTAAAAGACAAACCTATTACAGAGATATTTGTCAAAACTAGTTCTTTATTACTTATAGTGCAGCCAGTAGATAGGTAAAAGCTTATAAAAACTACTCAAAGTTTATAACTAAATTTAATATAGCTAGAAAAAAAAAAACCAGAGAAGATTTTGGGTGTACAAGCTGTTTTCTCAAAGCTATTTAAAAGACATGACCACTTCTTACAAACTCCGCCTCCCCAACATCCTTATTAATATTTTTGTATCACAGCTGCAATGATACACCATAAAATACGTGATGTGTGAAACTCTGAAACATGATTCAGCCTGCCATACACAGAGAAGTTGTTTGTACAGTCCTGTGCTGAATGCACCCAGGAAAAGTTGGCAGGAAAATTTCACATAACAGGTAGCCTCATCAGGTGGTTTGAAAGATTAAGAAAGGCTAACTAAGATGTCTAGCTCTTTTACCCTAAAAATGCCTATTTGTAACTAATGAAAAACATCTCCATCCTTTCCTTCTTATTGTGGAAAATGAGGGGAGCTTTCCCGTTCATTAAAGAGATTTCAATCAATTTTAACTCACAATACGCTTCAAAAATTACTTCAGTCTTTCCCTATCTCTCTGAATGAGATGCTCCCATTCTTGGACAGGAAAACCAGGAACACAAAGGTTTACTGATGGCGAGACACTCTGCATTCCTGATACTAAAGACTGACTCCATGAATCAGTTTGCTCAGAAATATATACTACTATTGGCTTGCAAAAAGCTCTGAATGGGCAAGCACAGGCAAGACGAGGAATTTGAACTTATTTGAACTGTAGGTAAACCTAGTGGTTTTACTGCACTGCCCTGTGAATCAATAATTTTCAAGGCCCTTTCTTATTTTGACTACTAATGCTCTCCAACTCTCTGTATTTGCCAGACATTTTTATCCATGTCTCAGAACATTTAAATTAAAAGTGTTCTAATGTGTTGTGTTATGATTGACTATTTCACACTGTTGTTTCCACTATTCATTCAAAGTTTGAAGGAAGTTATTTTTTATGTACTTTGAAGCTGTTATTTTAAGCCAAGTTGACAGTGTTCATAATATTTCAAACACGCTGACAGATCACTCTGCTAATGTGCACTGCAAATGCACATGTACATGAACCTTAAAGAAAAAACATGCACTGACAAAATAACATACGTGAGAAAATAACACAGATTTATAACAAAACAAAAAAATCCTCTGAGGTGGGTGATTATAATGGATCATGATCCTGCTGAGGAAGTTTGGAAAAAGGCAAGGCAGAGCCGGAATGCATTTGGCTATCTCCAGCATTAGCAAGTCACCAATGTCAGTGTCATGAATTAAGAAAAAAATCTTCCTCCAAAAGTTCCAAAAGTGTTTTTTACTTTCACTGCATACAGCTGGGAGATTTGGAATCATACCAAAAAAGAATGGAAGTAAAAAACTGAATGAAACATTCATGGTGTTCATTACTAGCCAAAACTAAAGAAGTGAATTGATCAAACACCAAAATCAATCCCTAGGCACAGCAACATAATCAAGGAAAAAAAAAAAGCAGATATTGAGATGGTTCAAAAGTGGCTTGGAGAAAAAAACAACTAACTGATGAATATAACTTACAACAAACAGCTACTTTGACTTCAGCAAGATGGATAAAATATGACAGAGAAGATCTTGTCTTCCTCTAAATTAAAAATCCAAAAATTATTTAATCACACCATTCTAGACCAAGTTCTACACTGTGGAGCACAAGTGATGTGTCTGTGGTGATGGGGATGCCACTGCACAACAGGTTGATTTTTAATTTCTTTGCCCTTTGGTTGACACATGGGTAGGATTCCTGTAGACAGGTGTAATGAGCAGCATGTGAAGCAGAGAATAAACCTACATCAGCAGTCAGAAACTATGACTACAGTGGCAAAAGAGATTTGTGGAGGCTTTTTAGGTAGCTTCTGTCTTGCAAAGTGGTACAGTGATGGCTTCCCACCAACACTACCCCACTGTTCCTGCTTCTAATGAGTGCCCCTTTTGCTCTTGGAAAGGGCCAACAGACCCTCTTTCCTGTTAGGGTATTCACTTCTGCCCTTGGAACTGCTGCCTCATACTTTACTAGGACAGTAAAGTACAAGACAATGGGCAGGAACTGATGTGCAGGAAGTTCCACCTGAATATGAGGAAGAACTTCTTTACTGTGCAGTGACCAAGCACTGAATAGATTGCCCAGAGAGGTTGAGGAGTCTCCCTCACTGGAGATATTTAAGAATGATCTGGACACAATCCTGTGCCATGTGCTCTGGGATGGCCCTGCTTGAGCAGGGAGATTGGACTAGATGGCCCACTGTGGCCCCCCTCCAGTCTGACCCATTCTGTGATTCTGTACTGTGCTGATGAGCCTTTTCTGTGGGAAAGCAGAGACACTACATTTTCACTGAACCAAACAGAAACATTCCCCTCTAGCAGGCTCTGTGTCTGACAACAGTTTGTACTGAACTCAAAAATAAATGCATCTAAAAACTTCCACAGATGACCAGGATAACAGGCATTATGGATGTGTATCTACTGTGAGCCATAATATCTGGACGGAACATCTTCATGGATTTCGTTTGTACTGTTACTGTCATATGCAGGAACAGTGGTTTGGGCACTCAAGATCAGGGTTGAAATGTCATTTATATTCTTGCATAAAGGAAAAATCAAATTCAGACAGTCACAACATGCCTTTATTGGGTCACCCCTGCTATGACAGTATTGTCAAGTAAGCCACAGTCTGTTTTAAACACCTTCCTGAATCTCTCCTTCCTGCTGCGTATGGACCAAGCACACAGCATAAATAATGATGCCAGAATAATTCCGAACTGATCAAGTATAAGAAAATATGGCAATTATTTTCTGCTTTCAAACAGTAGTGACTTTTGTTACTGACTCAATAGAGCCTTGTCAAGATAAATGCAAATGCTGTCTTAATTTTGACTTGAAAGCCAGTTGTACTGTAGCGCACCAAAATCTGTATAGATATAGCTCTACACTTGTTTTAACAGAACCAAATGGTATTTGCTGGATGGGAATTAACAGATTTCTGTTCAAAAATCAGAAGTTAATATTCCTACTATATATTTCTTCAAGAAGTTTAACCCTCACATCTCTATCCTCCACAGCTTTACCCATTTTCCTATGTCACACACATAGGAAATTTGTACCAATTCGTAGTAGCTTATAATTTTCTTCTTCACCTTTGCAAGACAGGATCTCTGTATCCTGTCAGGCCAGTAAGTGCTTTCATTATTCCACTGCAGGAGTCAGTCTCATCCTCTTCTTTCTAACTATTATGTTGAACACGTGTTCCATTTGAAAAATTTTTTCTTGTCCCTTCCCCATCCCCAAATATAAGATGAAGGCTTTTTCGAATTGTTTAATCAAAATGCCTTTTGAAACACTTGATTCTAACTATACACAGGGATCTCCAGAGGACACCAGCTGTTTTAGGTAAGAATACCACTAAAAATCCAATTTACCTGCTCCTTTACCCAAAAATCTTGCACACTTCTTAATGAAACCAACAAAGGCAAAGACAAAAATGCTTTAGACATTAAACACACAAACTGAAGAACACCACCAACTTAATTTCCACTAGAAAATCACTTTAGTCTTGCCTTGTTATGCAGGGGTCACCCATTGGAAATTGCACAAGATGGACAGGATATCTCTTTAAATTACTCATAATCACCTTAAACTGCACTCAATCAGCATTGCAATATGTCATCTTACAGACACAGAAAAGTTCAAAAGGAAAAGCACATGAAAAAGCAGACTACCAAGAGCACTATTGTTAAAACTACACCAGAAAGCTTAATATTTCAATACTGTATATGTTAAAATAAACAACATACACAGGTGATGAAAGCCAGTCTCTGAAAAATTTATTATTCTGTTAGAACAAGTTTACACTTAGGATGAATTCTCAAGCTTCATGCCATTAGGAAGTTTTACTGGGTTTATAGTGGAAATAAAAACAGAAATAAAAATAGATGACAATCCAAAAATACAGGCTGTACTTTGAGTATGATCCACAGGCTTTCTTTTTCTTTTAAATCTATACATTTCCTCCTGCCTCCAGCAACCAAATCTTTTTAAATCTTTATAAAAAGCTTCCTAGATTGTCTGTTTTCCTTTCTAAAATCAAATATTTTGAAATATGAAGTTGAACAGACTCATGTAACCTGTACTACTTCAGTTTTACTTCCACAAAGCCATCCTACTGGAATTGTACAGCTTTCAGAGATTTATGACATCAGTTTCATGATCCTGCTCTTCTTGCCTCATTTCCTCTGCATTCTCATTTTGGCTTTAAAAAAAATTGACCCTATTTCCATTTTCTCCTCCAATGCATGCCATTGGTACTTATCCCACCGAAGTGAAAGGGACTTTCACTTCTTTGCGTAAGATGGGCATAGAGGATATGCATGATTTACTGGGATGATTATTTTTCAAAGCAGTAAAGCTTAGCCTGGTGAATTTGCACTTGACATTGCAAAATTAAACTCCTGGAACTGGACTGGTTTGTAAGCTGTACTACACAATGCAACAGTGAGCACTGAAAGCTCTAAGCTTCAAACTACAAAGTAGTAGCAAGAATTGTACTTGTCAGTTCAAGTCATAACACACTGGAAATTGATGCTTAGTTCAATATGAACAGAAATATTTTCTAATTTTGAAAAATTTGAAATACTTTCCATTCTGACTCTTTCTGACCACAATGCATTTACATAAATGGCTCAAATTCGCCTCAGTGTTAATTTTTACACATTAGACAATATAACAACATTTGCCATTTAAAGTGCAGCATTGGCCTTACCCTCACCCACTTAGACGCTGTTCTTCTCCGCCTATTATATGGATTAATGACTGATTTCAGTATCAAGTTTTAAGAGTTATTCCTTAATGTATTCAACATCTCACATAAATTATGTAACAACCAACAAGAAATTACAGCTTTTCTCACAAGCATTGCATCTTAAATGAATAATAATCTAGATACAGATATGTGGTCAACTTTTTTTTTTTTAAACAGACTGACAAGAGTTTTCCCAGCATTTTGAACTTAGTGGCAGCACACTTAATGATTAGTTGTGGAAAGGCAGAAGAAATATTAAGTTATGCCTATGAGTTACTTGGTTTTCAGGACGGAGAGGAGAGGAGAGGAGAGGA
>VZTD01004798.1:1565436-1643184 GCA_013397725.1 Rhagologus leucostigma | reverse complement strand
GAGGAGAGGAGAGGAGAGGAGAGGAGAGGAGAGGAGAGGAGAGGAGATAAATAAAAGTATAAAAGTACCCAAATTGATTTTATCTGCTTTGACATTCGCACTCGAAATATTAGAAGCACATATTGTTATCAAATACTGGACTTACACTCATATTCCTATCCCAGATCTGGATAGAACCATCTTGACAGCCAGCTGCAATAAGTTTCCCATCTCTGCTGTATGTGCAAGTTGTAGGTATCACCCGTTTACCTTGAACTGATCGTGGCTTAAATACGCTTTTGTGCTTTTTTTCATTGTTAACATCCCAAGTCCTCACAGTTCTGAAAAAAGAGTTTAAATAAACAGTTGTTTTAGATAACGTTAATACATATAAAATAATTCTTCTTGTGGTAAAACCAAACCCCTTTTGCAGCACAGATGGCATATAATATTGTTCAAATCAAGTTGTAATGGCAAAATAGCATTTAAGATATGAGAACAACTTTCCAAGTAAGAAACATCACGTACACTAAAATGCATCTCAAGGTTAAAAAAAATTAAAACAAATGAACAAACAAACAAACAAAAAACCCAAAACAAACCAGCTTTTCCCAAAACTCTCATGTAAATACATAAATTAATTAGAATTGGAAAGATAACAAAAGGTTATTACACAGGTACTACATAACCTCCACTGCCACTGGAAATCAAGAAGATGAAAGTATTCAGTCCTCTACAAAGAATGAATACTTCAGAAAACAGGTATGATTGCTTATACAAATTCATTAACTTAAACAGATTTCTTAATGATTCTGACATAACAACAACTGAATATTCTGCTTTTAACTGGCTGGTTATTCTTCAGACTTTATTTTTAAAAAGCATTTTAAACATTTATTGCAATATTATTGTAGTTCTATTCCACTAATCCTGAAGGTCTTAGACTTCTATTATAAAAATGTTCTTCAAATACTTTAGAAAGACTCATTTATGTAATATTGTTTTCTTCAAGTTGAGTTTTTCCCACATTATTAGCAAAACAAATACATCCTTTAGCTTTTTAATGGAAAAAGAGTATCTGCCTGGATCTTCACTGTTCCTTAGATACAGAAAAACATCCAAATGAGAGAGAACTAAAACACTAGATACAGGTGGACCCTTTAAACTGTCTTAGATACAAATGTTTTCTGTCCATTTAATATGTTGAGGTCTTTCCAGATAAAAATTCAAAACTCTTCTGGCACCTAATGCAGAGAAGAGTTTCAGAATTTGGCAAAGGAAGGAAGATCATTTATTTAGAAAGAAAAAATCTCAAGGTTCTCAAGACAACCCCATTTGTTTAGACTATACAAACATTGCCTATGATCCAATAGCACATAATTCACTGGTCTCTAGCAAAGCAAATACAACTTTAACAGAGGCTGCCATTTCTCTGGAACGAGACAAGATACCACGGCATAACATTAGGAACTTCCATCAGAGCTACAAGACCAGACAGGCCACAGAGCTGACATATAAATAATTCTAGAATAAAACAGGCAAGAAAATGAGCTGGAAATACCTCCGAGAGGTTACATTTAATTGCACATTTAATGACAGTAATGAGAAATCAGTAACTGTAACTTAGAATAATAAATAGAATTAATCTCCAGTTGTCCATAATAAAGTCAAGGTTAGTTTCATTTTTAAAAGTCTTCAAATCTCCTACCTGTAAGGCACCACTTCATGGCTCTATTTGGAGCTCTAGCACAAGACATTCAAGTGTTCTGATGATTAGTTTGAGTTTGAGGTTTTGGCCGGTTTGTTGTTTAGTGGGTTTAATTATTATTTTTATTTTAAATGAAGCACTATATTACAATTAAAATTAGGTTGATTAGAGGATCTTCAGAAGTTGCTTCCCTCCTAACCATTATATGATTCTGAGATTCCCTTTTTCATCTCCTTGTGTTGTCAATAACCATCTCAGTCTCCTGCCTTTCATTCATACTTTCTCCCACCGTGATATTTGCTCAAAACTTGAGTCTTTTTCCATTCCTTTTCCCTCATAATACTCAATCCCTCCAAAATCTCATTTGAATATCCTGTACCTTCAGCTTCTCTTCTTCCTTCAGTGATGACCATCTCCTACTGAAAAGCTCTGTCCTCTCTTACAGTCCAAGTTCCCAAGGACTGCCTTGGCACATCCGTTCTCAGGTGGTGCACCTGGTAACACAGTTATGTGCAGGGAACTTCAGAGCCTGCCTTCCCCTTTCACTTCAGATGCCTCACAAGCATCTCAGATGTAATTCCAGAAACAGTCTCTTGAAAATCCTTTACCATCCTAATTCTTTATTTCTGCTGGCATGGAATGCCATGCATTTTTTAAAGTCTTCAGTTTCCTCTTTTTAGGGCTTAATGTCCTGTCAAAACCTCAAAAATTGGCCACACTAAGAGCATGTTAAAACCTTTTTATCATTTTACCTTTCTACTGTAAAGGAAGAAGAAGCACTTGTATACTTTTATTCCTTACAACACGCATTAAAAGAAGTATGAGCCCTAAATCAGCTGTAATAATCAGCACGTCACTTGAAAAATCCAAGTTCTCTGAACTGCTGCTTCCGCTGCAGACAGTTGGCCATATTCCCACACATATGAGTTACATGCCCTGTCAAAAATGCCCACATAGCCTACAGTATATATTTAACATTCCCTCAATGTTTTCTTAATGTCCCCACACTGAGCATGTGTTTGCTGTTGCCTTGCTGCTACTGCATTTAATGAAAAAAATTTTCTACTAAAGTAAATACTTCGTATGAAATCTTCTATATATTAGCTACAAATTTTTCAATCACTCTCAGAGAGCCCTTAATTCTTGAGCTAAGACTGAGCTCTTTAATGTCTTCTTTCATATAAGATTTTTTAAGTATTTTTTTGGTTACAGAAATATTTCCTACTTTTATTTTAACATGGACATCATGCTGCAAACACATCTCATAATACCACGTGCAAAATTTCGGCTTAGCATGGTTTCTGACTGAATCACCACCAACTAAAACACCAGGAGTCATCTCTAAACTGTGTATGTTTTATATTTTTCCTTCAGAGCAGTGATAGACTAGAAGCAGGGATCACTGAAGGACCTCGGGGACATACCTTCACTGGAATGAGAGGAGGTTTAGGCTGGACATTGGGAAGAATTTCTTCACATGAGGAGTGATTAGACACTGAAATGGGCTGCCCAGGGAGGTGGTGGAGTCACCGTCCCCGGAGGTGTTTAAGGAGAGACTGGACGTGGCGCTGAGTGCCATGGTCTGGTTGACCACGGTGGTGTTGGGTCACGGATTGGATTCAATCCCAGAGGCTTTTTTTAACCTAATTGATTCTGTGGCTGGACATGCCCCGGCCATGGCACTCATAGCCCAGAGAGCCAAACATGTCCCAGGCTGTATCCAGTTGCTCCGTGGGCAGCAGGGGAGGGAGAAGATTCTGCCCTTCTGCTCCGCTCTGGTGAGACCCACCTGGAGCACTGCATCCAGCTCTGGGGTCCCAGCACGGGAAGGACAGGGACCTGCTGGAGCCAGTACAGAGGAGACATTTAAGCTGATCAGAGGGCCACAGCACATCCCTATAAGGATAGGCTGAAAGAGTTGGGTTTGCTCAGACAGGAAAAGAGAAGGCTCTGAAGAGACCTAAAGCAACTTCAAATATTAAAAGGGGGCTTGTAAAAAAGATGGAAAGTGATTTTTATATGAGCAGATAGTGATAGGAAAAGGGGTAACAGTTTAAACTAAAGGAGGAGAGAGTTAGGATCAATATCAGGAATAAATCCTTTACTCTGATGGTGTGAGGTACCGACACAGGTTGCTCAGAGAAGCTGTGGATGTCACTTCCCTGGAAATGTTCAGGATCTGGTTGGACAAGAATCTGAGCAACCTGGACTAGTGGGTGGCATCCCCAACCTTGGCAGGAGGAGGGGGGAGATTGGAATTAGGTAACCGCTGAAGTCTCTTCCAACCCCAAAGGTTCTGTGATACTGCGACAAATATTTAAGTCCTCCCATTCTAGCCAGAAGGAAAGGAGACAAAAAAGCAAAGAAGCATAGAAACCCAAATAATTTACCTTCAGGTAATATTGTCTTTAAATTGGCAATATGGCAAATATACTCTAAGACCGCTTCCATGTATTCTCTCCCCTTTTGCTACTGACCCTCAATCAGCATACCATATAACAGTCAACTCACGGTACATTATGTAAGTACCACTCCGGGGGTTTTTTTCTGGAATATTTTGTACCATTTAATGAGTTCCTCTTCCTCAGACATAATGAAAAAATAAATGAGATTGCATTACAGAAATTCTATTTTCACTTTCTAAGCTCTCTGAGCTCAGTCTGTTGTTCCTGTTGAAATGAGTAAAAAATTTTGCCCCTGCATCAATCAGATAATTTCCAGGACACTCACTTTGTTCAAAAAAACCCTCTTACTAAGAGTATATCCTCAGACATAAAAAGTGGGAAATGAAACAATAACACTCTTTTATGCTCTATGTTGCACCACTTAGCAGAAGTATAATAGTAATATTTATCTGTTGATAGGCAGAAGTAAGGTATTTTTGAACTCCAGTAAAACAAAAGAAAAGCATTTCCTGAATGTGTCTTTTTTTCCACCTGAAAACAAACTATGCTTAATGAAAGTTTGTTCTTTAGAAAAAAATATACATAGGGATTTTTTTTAAACTATACCTCTAACATATACTGTTGTTTGTTCATTACATCAAGTTCTAATATATTGAATGATAAGCACAGTCACATCAACATTTTTCATTTATCTTTCATAAATTCCTTTTCAATTAAAATATCCATGAAAAAGGCTTCACATACACATGTTTAAATTTAACTTCTTAAATGATGGATTCCACATCTGCAAAACAGATTTTGCAAAACTGATTTTGTAAAGTTCTTATATTTGCCAAGAGCAATTCAAAGCAACTTAGAAAAGGAGGGGAATGTTCTTTTGGAAAGGTAATGTGGATATTTTCGTGACCACTGAGAAGTTAAATGACACATAATAAACAACTAATTTAATTACTGAGGTTCAAGGGGAGGTTTTGGCAGGTTTTTTCCCCCCAAATTTTTTTCTCTCTTTTCCCCCTTTCTTCTCATGCTCTTATGATGTTATTACTAAGTTAAAATTTCTAATAAAATTAATTATTGGCAGTCCTGCTGCATTACACAAATTATTATCGTCATGTAGCTGCATAGCACAGAAAATTTCTCTGTCTGCAAGCACAGAAAATTTCTCTGTCATGAGTCAGCTAGACACTGCCCTAACACAATCTGTTGAAATTCAAGAAGTGAACCAATTCAAACTTCAAAAGCCTGACCTGCCAAATTCCACTAAGCTTTTTCATCTGTCTCACCTCCTCTGTTTCTACTGGACTAGAAAACTCTATTGCACAGTGCTGAATGTTATTGGCATTTAATATGTTAAGTCTACTCTGAATAACTAAGTCTACTCTTACCACTTTAAAAACAAAAGGAGCAATGAGTACATCATTGTTAAAAGTACAGATCAGGCTTAATGTTGAATCTAGTAATCACATTATAGTGCTCACCTTTGCAAAGTATTATAGTGCCTTCATGTGTAATATAAGGTTGCAAAGCTGTAACATACTTCAAAATCATCATACAAATACTGTGGCAATGGAATTGATCATCCCAGTACACCAAGTCATCAGCAATAGAAAACATATTTTTAAAGTGTTAAATCAAGACTCTTTATAAACAAAAAAACAACTGATCTTACAGTAAGGGTTTTTTTTAATCTCTTTTATCACATAAAACAATCATATGTACATGGGGATGAAATTAAGGTACTTATCAATACGGTGAAAAATTGCCTAAAACAGAATATGTAAAGAGATTAGCTAAGAAACAGCTGAAAATTTCTGTTAAGATGTACTTCATGCATATGGAGGTGCAGTATTATGTCAGTAGAAAACTTTTATTATTGTGTTCTTTTTGCCCTCTTTCAGCAGAAGTAAGTTATAGTCTCCTGCTGAGCACACGGGACCCAGTGAAGGTTGAGTCACTCGCCAGACAATGAAAAAATTTGTACACACAAACAGATGGAGAAATCCAGAGAAACTTTCCATACTTGTTTGGCAGAAAAACTTCAAAATAAGCTACCTACTTCCAGCATTTGAACAGAATTAAAATAATTTGAACCAGAATACAAGACAAGTCACATCCAACATACGTAAAATCATAACTACAGAAGGAACTGCCAAAAATATGGACACAACTTAGTAATTTATACTAACTTTTCTGTTACTTAAATAAACCCTAGATGTGAAAAACAAAGAGAAACACTTAACAGAGTAAAAAAAGAGGTATGTGATATACCTTATATATTAGCAAAGGAGCTAAGCAACTACGAAACCATATTTTTCCATGTTTTCAAATTAAACTGGTAGTCCTTTTTTAACAGAAGGAATTACCATCATTTGTAGGTGCAAAACACAAAAGTACGAAGTACATCATTTGTATGCACAAGTACAGCTGAATCTTAATAACTGGGGGGGAGTGGATTAAAACCTATTGACAATGAACAGGAACTGCTCCCATTCTCCAGTGTGAATGAACTAAAAAGCAACGAACTCAAAATTAAAATGACACATAAACATGTCTGAGAGAGCATGTAGAGTAGGTGTTCTGAATTACTAAGCAAAAATCCTGCTGCTGGCCAATATATGCAACATTTGAGGAAAATTAAATTAGAAAAGGAGACAGAGAAGAACTGGAAGAATACTAGTTTGGCTAAGAAACCAACTAACATAGGTAAAGGAGATGAGTAGAGACAGAATGAGACAGATTGAGGAGGATAAAAGCAAGGAACAGAAGGTAAATTATCATGTTGTGCCAGATTTTACATGACTGCCCTCAAGTCAGCTGTGCAGCATGTTCATGGGAGGAAAACAGCAGCAGCAAATACTAGTGAGTTATGACAACCACCTCTGACTGAGGAGCTGGCCAAAAGATGAATTTAGGCACAAAGGGTTACCCACCAATACGTTTCTATGACCCTTTAGAGATTATACTGTAAAGACACAGTAGAATACCTATCAACAGAACCTCTTACTTATGGCATAAAGAGTCTGTTTTTAATGAAATCAAAGCTCACAAGCGTTCTAGACTGAGTAATTTTTGCTTTTTCCCAGATTGAACCACCGGATCAGGCTACCGATACAAAAAGGCACTCTTGAAAAAGGGAAGAAATTTAAGAGCAGGAACAAATTTCCTAGAAACAAGCAAGCAAATAACGTAATACAAGTTTTATACATTTTTTTAATCATCAGATCCAGTACATAAAATGGTATACTTGAATATGTACTGCATATCTATTTCAGCTGTTCCTTTCTACACACCTCTCCAAAGTGATGGAAAATACATCCTTTGGAATTTTGCACAGAATGTTTTTAAGTACTTCTTTCAAAACCTGAAGATTCCCTCAAAGTATCTACAGATCTGTTTATCAAAATGACCAACTCCAAAATTCAGTCATCCTCAGAGGTTATAGCAGACATATTTTGCATATCACATTGGCAGACGGAGTGACAAAACACTACAGGGTAAAAACTCAACTCCACATTTTAAATTTTGACATTTATCAATTCTCAACAACAGCTGTTAAGTCAAAGCTCAAAAAAGAGCATCAAGCCACACAAATTGAAATATTTCAGAATGGATCATAAAAGAAATTCGAAGATTCTGCACTATACTGTCTTCTCACCCTCACTGTGAATTTTCCACTGAATTCCCATTGAATTCACAAAGCAAAATTCAGATAAATACTTTACTGTACCCAGTCTTCAACTTCAAAGATTCTGAATGCTTTAATTCAAAGCAGTAAGTTTCATCTGGGACCTAAAAGTTTCACAAGACTTTTTATTTTCTTTCCAAAAATTCTAAGATAACAACAATTTGCTCTGAATGTAATTGCTACCTTGGAAGACAGTATAATGTATTAATACACAAATCATATACAGAAAGGTCAAGATCAAAAGGAGAGTAAATAATGGGAATTTTTCAATAAAAATGAAAGAACAACGATACTACATGTCTATTCCAATAACAGTTACTAGTAAGTTCCAATGCAGTTACTAATGCTCAGCAGAATTTTCCTCATATCAAAACAAATACTCTGAACATAAATAAAAGGTTTCATGGGAGAAACTTTACAATCTCAGAAGAAAAGATATTAAAAGAGGTATTATGGGAAAGAACGCACAAGTAGAAAAAAATGCTGAGAAGGAATATGGAAGTGAAACGTAGACCAAAAGTGTAAAACCAAAAAAAAAATTACTAAGGTAACTGCTGGACAGAAAGCAGTAGTTGAGTGCATGCAGGCATGCAATACCAGTAAGAATCCTCACTTCTAAGGAAGGAGGATTAACATTCAACATACATTATATATTCAGTGCTGCTTAGAATACAGAAAAATAGAAGAAATCTAAAAACATTGATTACATTCCGAAGACAGGATAATTGTTGGGGGATGAGGTGGGAATGGGACAAACATCGGCCCTCCGTCTCACCAAATCAAACCAACAGCTTCAAGAACCAATACACAAGAATAAAATACATAATAGGGGAATTATGTTATTGAGGGGACATATTACTGAGAACGAGACTGCACTTAAAATACATTCCAATTTTGTAGAAGATGAATTGGAGTAGAATCAGTGAGGCATTAAAAAACAAACAAAGAAAACCCCCCAAAAAACCACAAAAAAAACCCCAACAAAACAAACAAAAAAACCAATGTAAAAACCAACACACAAACATGCTCCAGAGGATCGTTTAAATTCCCAAAGAGTGGTACAGAAAAAAGTCTCTTCAGCCTAAGAAAATGGTCTCCAAATTAAAGACATATACTGTACTGAAAACAAAGGCTGCAGGGCTCATAGGTTAATAAAAGATAATTCACTTAGGTGTTTCAGTCTGTGTTGTTGTGATGCGTTCTTCCTTGAAGAATTTTTTCTCAAGTTTAACTCATGGATTCAGTCTGTTTGCCTCCCTTCCAAAGGCCAGTGTACAGGCAAAAGCTGAACACAACATCGTGCCTGAGTTCCTATAAGGCTTTCTCCCTTAGTATCTTTTCCTTAAACATTAAACTATTTTCTTTTCGTATTTCCCTGAAACACTGACTATATTTGATTGCATTAGTGATAAATATTTTGGCAGCTAAACTGCATTAAGAAAAAAAAGTCTTGTTGGTTTTGAATTACTTTCTCGCTGGGACTGTCAGCTAATTTGCTTCGCTTCTTGTTGATGATGTTGTCACATCCAAATCTGACTGAAGAAAAAGGTTGTTTATCTTTACATCAACGAGTAAGACAGCAATCATGGATGTCTGCACCAAAGTGTATCATTTTTTCAGTTCAAATCAGAAAGGTATCTAAAAGCAAGTCTTCAGAAAACCATGCACAGAGTAGGTTAGAGAACTATCCCCTTAAGATATTTTCTTCAAATGACTAACAGATTCGGTGATTTTAATGAAGTATATTGAGTGCTGTAAGGAGTCAATATGCTTTTGAATTAATAATAATTCAAAGTCTATGTTAATGCTGTGCTATTTAAAACACCTGAGCACCAGTATTTTCCTGAGACTGTGTAGCACTTTATACACAAGAAGTCCTTCATTTACTATTCCAGCAATATCTAACTTCAATATTACTATTTGTATACAGAACATTAGATAAATTACAGATATTATGTGACTCTGTTCTGAAAGTTGTGACAGTAAAAGTAGATACAATTTTGTGTCATTTTCCAAATGGGGCAAGCAGGCAATGAACTGAGATCTCATCTCCCACTTAGAAAAGATAAAGTGGGATGTAATCAATCTCCCTAGGGGGTACATCTGATTAAGATCAAAGGAGAAGACTTCTGGCAAAGAACATCTTGACAGTTCAAGTTACTGTCACCTGCATGAATTGAAATGACTCAAGATCAGTCTTGCATGATACTGCAAAAGGAGGGGGGATTAATCACTAGGAAAACAGGATGCTTTCTAAAGACCTGATTAGTCATGGCTATAAAAGAGCTTAGGCTCACTTGGATCTCGAGTTTTTTTTTCACCCCATTAAATAACCTAAATTGGAACTAACACTCAGCTGAACTCTTCATTACACCAGTGAAAAATCAACTGAAATTAAAACAGTCAGGCAACCAAAAGCTCTCTGTAGCAACACCTCAGCCGACCCTCACATGCACGATAATTAGTTTTAACTGGTTTTGCTGTCATCTTAGATCTCACTCAGACACTTTTCTGCAGGTCCATTAGCAATGAACTGCAATCTAATGAAGGGAAGTACCTGAAGGGAGCAAATTGTAAGTCTTAAATGTATTTTGAATTCTGAAGTTACAGAATCTGTTCTAAACAAGGCCAAGTTTGACTCAGCTGCACAGATTAACTATGCACTTTGGGCTACAGAAAATTCCAAAAGTGAGTTTTACTTTGTATTTATGTATGAAGTACCAACCTTCATATGTCGTAGTGTAATCACACAAAAACTTGTCACCTCCTTATAAAGACCAAGACAAACTGCACACATAAGGTAAACGCAAATTTAGGTATTTGTATTTTCTGGAATATCCATCAAAGTCGAAGACACTTCCCTCATCGTCACAGGAATTCAAAAACGAAAACAGCATCTCTCCAAGAAAAGAAATTACTATTCTTAGCCTCAGAACTCTAGAGAGGCACGATACAGTCCCACATCTGTCTGGATAACCACAAAGAATATCCTTTTTTCATATACTCATCATCCTGGTCTGCTCATATCATAATACTGCCACTACTGAAGAAGCCCCTGTATTCTTTTCTTACTTTTGTGTAAAGATGAAATTTAAAAGCAATAGATTAGTAGACAAAATAGTATTAAATTTTATGATTCTTGAGGATAAACACTAAGGGACTTATTCTTCCTTTTTAATTGTATTCTCCACATGCGGAAAATGTTGGGGATTTTGCGGAATTCAAAATGTTTAGATTTAAAAATACAAAGGCAGGACATAAACAACTAATTGCCTTTTAACAATCTGTATTTCCTCTCAAATAAAAAACACGAGAGAAGTCACTTGTTTCATAGCTTAATTTGATAAAATAATCAAATAATCAGTAATAAAATAAAATATCAAATAACTCTAGAGTTTGAACATGTTACTTGTAGTGCTCTAGTTTTCTGTTTACTTGAAGTCCTGAAATTTCTGACTGTTCAAAAATTCACCTTTTGGTTCACTACACAGACTGCTGCTACCTGAGCAACCTGATCTGAGATGGCTTTGCACTAAGCAGGGAGTTGAAACAGATGACCTCCATATATCCTCTTCAGCCTAAATTATTCTGTGACTCCAGACAACTTGAAAGAGTATTCTACCATGCATTTAGAGCATATGAATATTCCTGACAGGGACCCACACTTCTTATACCTAAAGTTCTACGAACCAAGAAAAATCTGCTCAAAAACTACTAAGAACAGAACTAAGTCCAAAATCACAACAAAGACATACAAATGTCACCAACATATCTGACTTTAAGAGCTACTGGGAGACAGATACTGGGAAACTGCAGAAACTCCAGCTCCAGCTTATGTCCATTGTCCTAAATGCTGTAAAGACATGTCTTATGTCACCACTTCCTACTGCATGCACGAGCAGTTAAAAGTACCCACTGACATACCACAGCAACCAAATTTTAACTGGCAACTGAGAGCATTCCTACACAGGTCAATCAAGTAGCAGGAAAATTCTCAAATTTTTTTGTTTGTTTTTCCCCAGTCAGAATTCAGGGATGCTTCCTCAATAATTCAGCTATTCTTAAGCGAGTGCAAACGCCCATATCTACCTTTTCTTTTTACCTGGGACATCAGAAAAATTCTTAAGTCTTGCTTTCTTAGAATCACAGACCAGAATCACAGAATATCTCAGGGGGGAAGGGACCCGTCAGGATCATTGTTCCTTGCAGATCTACATAAAACTAGGCCACCTGACTAAGAGCCTCATTCAGATGATTCTTGAACGCTGACAGGCTTGATGCTGGGACCAATTCCCTGGGGAATCTCTCCCAGGGACCAACCACCTTCTCAGTGAAGAACCTTTTCCTAATGTCCAGGCTGAACTTCCACTGATGCCGCTTCATTCCGTTTCCTCATGTCCTGCCCCTGGTGACTAGAGAGAGATGAGATCAGCACCTACCCTCCACTGCCCCCCAAGAAGAAGGTGAACACTCCTCCAGGCTGAACAAGCTCAGCAATTTCAGCACCTCCGCATAAGTCTTGCCCTCAAGACCTTTCTCCATTTTGGTCCCACTTCTCCTAACACACTCTAACAATTCAATGCCCCTAAGTCCTTACCCTGTGCCACCCAAAACTGTCCCCAGGACTCAAGATGAGGCCCCAGCAGCGCAGAGCAGTAATTTAGCATACCTTGATCCCACATTTTCTCGGCATTGTAGGAAGTTTCCCTTTTGATTTAATTTTTTAATTCTTAAGATGATCTACCTGAAGCTGTGTATATCCCTTAAAAATGAAGTTATGCAGTAAAAATGTCAGTTGAAAAAGCCCTCAAATGTAAAAAAAGCCCTCTTACCATTGACTGCATATCTTATTGCAGCAGCTAACATTTCAATCAAGAAAAACTTCAGAAAAAATATTAATGTAAACGCACATAGTTTATAAAGACAAAAATAGCTTTACTAACCCTTGTGTAAACATACAGCTTTCAGCAAGGGCCAGTACAGTCATTACTCAAACTCTTCTTAACCAGGCCTGCTCATTTGCTGTACTCTCTTAATCAGCTCTGCACTGCATATGTATCTATAAATAGATAAGTTAGTCTAGGAGAAGCCATCCTCATGGATCTGTAATGGACTTCACACCTTTACACGTCAAGACAAAAAGCAAACTACTCTGCCAAGGGCAGTGCAAATTACTACACACATGTGAGATAACCACACTTTTTTGATGAATGCACTCTTGTATTACAAACAAGTCTCCAGAGACAATTTTTCCAAAGACTTAAAATTATGACTTACCAGAAGATTTTAACAAGAGTGACAGAACTTTAACCCTACAAAACCACAATGATCCCTTTTTCTGCAAAATACAATGGTTCTACACCAAAGGATGAGAATTCTGCTGTTCCACAGACAGGAGAAAGAAAAAAACTCACCAGAACTTAACATAATTGATACACATAATTCCTAAGCCTCACTGTTGCAAACAGCTGAATTGCTATGGCTGACATTAAAAAAAAAAAAATCAACTTTATGAGGATAAATAAAGTAGATATAAAAATCTCCATAAGTAATTTGATCTTCATAAATGCCAATTCTGCTTTATTTTTACTTCATGCAACTCTTGAGAACAAGTTTTTAGATAATCTGCATGGCATTTCAATGTAAGTATTTAAACAGTAACCAATTATATAAAATACTGGTTAAACCAGGTTTGTGCGGAAGCAAAAGATACTACATTTACATAGGTAAACACTGAGATGAAGACTTAAAACCTCTAACTGACAGAATACTTAAAAATCACTTTAATAAAATTACTTTATTTTGGGACCAGGTACCAGACTATTAGTTCCTTACTTTTGGTGTTCACTTGTGTGCATGGGCACAAACATCAAGTCTCTCTGAAGCCATAACATTTTGTTACTTCACATACCTCTAACTTTCCCCTGGTCTGAATTTTATGAATGTTGCTCTAGTCACATACATTTGATATTTAGTTCTAAGCACTACTATCTGCAACAGTCTGAGAGTGCCTTATTTAAGTTAATTTCCAATTCACAAATAGTCATTGCAAGAAATAAAGCTTGTTAGGCTTGAATACCTTAAAGTCTTTATGGCACTAAAAGTGCATATAAGTTATATTCCAAATAATGATAAACATTCCCAAAAAAAGCGAGTGAATCTTCCACATCTCTAACACTTTCGGAAACTTTGCAGTATTTGCTACTTTTCCAACACCTTACACTCTTGCAACTGGTAGACTTCATGAGTACTTCAGCTTTCACTTGAAAGTACCATGAACTTGCAATATTATGCAAGTTCCAACTAGAGACTCAGAAACAAGAAAGCAAATAACCAACTTATTAAATATTTTATTTATTTGTATTTTGAACAAATGGATGTTATAATATATCTACTTGAAGATCTACTTGGCATTGTCTAAGAAGTCACCATCTGTTTGTTTCATTGCTAAATCATTCATTTGAATGTAACCTGATGAAGAGGCTCTTCAAACCAAGCCACTGTCTTTCTAACAAAGCAGATGAGGAACGTTCACAATATTCATTCCATCAATCCTGTCATAAGGGTGCAAATCTTCAGGAGAATGTTTAAAAAAAGAGCTTGCACGTGGAACAGTTAATTAAAACTACATTGACTTTTCCCCAAAATATCCAAATCTGTGAAACTAAACTGTAATGCTACAGTTTTTCATGTACAGTGCTTGTGAGTCTATGAATGTCATCTAGAGCCTTCTAAACACGGGTGTTTGGTTCAAACCCAAGCCATTCTAGAGTCACTGTGAGACATGTTACTCAACTGCCAATTTTCATGTAAATAAATGTGAGCTATGTAAAACACAAGAGACATCCTTCATTTACTTTAAAAAGTTTTTAGAGCAGACAAATCATGGCCAAGGACTCTGGTCCTCTGAGGTAGTCTCACTGTGTGAAAGAACTGGAAACATATACTTCATTTAAATGGCAATTTTGATTTAGTGGTCCAAGAAGACAACTATATAATGTATTCTTACACAGGCACAACACTCACTCAGTGTTCTTGAAAGACTAACAAAAGTATTCCAAAGGAAAAGCAGTTCATGCTGCAAGTAAACAGATGCTGGAATGATACATCAACTTATAGAAAAGTAAATTTCAGAATTATTCAGAAAAAATCAGGAATTATTATGGTTTGGATGAAATAAAGTAGCTATTTTTTTAAAAAAAGACACCAGGACAAGAGATCTAAAGCTAAATTTTATCTCAAACCAAGTCTGCTTTAAGTTAAATTATTTGCTAGGTTTTATAATAAACATGCTGATAAAATAATTAATTTTTAAAGCCTAAGTGTGTACCACCAAAAAAGGGAAGACACTTTTTCTCGTCTCTGAAACTTCAGTACCTGTTATTCTGCTATCCTTTTAATTCACTGTGAATCACACAACAGAAGAAAGCTACAAATGAACATAAGTAAATTATTTATTTTGAAGAAAGGAATGTATATGGTCTAGTAAGTTTATGATGACAAAAGAAGATCTGCATCTTATCTCACCAAAAGTTCACCCTCAGGAGACTGAAATGTTTGCCAGCATGTTCTAAATCATACAGACACCAGTGACTCTGGATCTTAATTGTAGAGATTAGCTGACCAGAAGTTTCCACTATCATTAATGAGCTAAACTGAAGAATATCGATCAGATGTTTTCTGTCCTAGATTTCACACATCACACGTCTGGAAACATTTCAAGGAAGAGAAACATTTCCGAAATCAAACTAATCCCTCTCAAGACAAATGCATATAATACAAAACTTTATTAGCAAACATTTGAATGACAATATTATCTTAAAAAATTAATATTATTGCCACAAAATGACTGCAAAATTACCTACTGGGGAATGATTTGGAGACAGAAAAAGGGGGAAAATGAGCTAAAAAGTCAATGTGGAATTGGCTGATAAAACTGTGAAAGCAGACTGATTTTGAAATAAAAACACACAACTAAAAAAGGAACAAAATCTAGCAATTAATGTGCTATTGTAACAACTATTGGATCCATATCCTACCTGCAGCTCCACATGGACAGTTCTGCCATCCTCAGAAGGACTATGTACGGACTTCCTCCTATCCTCAAAAATTGAGTAACTTTAGCAAACACTCACAACTCAATACCAAGCCTTTATCTATAAAAAGCTAAGTCATAGGTACAGTTTGATCACAGTTTTTATCACTGAGAATCACCTGCCTATTCCAATATCAGATTTATTAAATGGTGCTTTTTGTGTTCATTGGTTTGTCTGATGATTGAAACAGAAATTTCATCCACAATTTCTGTGTGAAAGCTACAATTGGTAAAGAATTTACTGCATTTCTTCCTTAATAATCAGTTCCATAGTCACATAATATATATGTTTACAAAGAAATACTTTCTTTTCCTATACAAACTTTGCTAACTTTCAATTACTGGGTTGAGTTATGTCTTTAACAATTCGAAGAACTTTCAAATATTGGACATTTTATCTCTGTTTCAATTTGGTTTTGCTATTGCCAAGTCTCTTAATATCCTATTCAATAAGCTGAAATGTATTCAGCTTCTTGAATACTTGAATTAGCTGAAGTTTCAGGATACATCTCTGACATTTTTACTTTTCAGTGTCTTTTACCATCCTTTTTAGTCTGCTGTCACTGGAACTAGACACAGAACTCGATGAGTATTGCTGAAACAAAACATTAACATCATATCCTTTACCAATGCCCTCAAAGTTAATTCCCTGTGTGTGCATGCATTTTTAAAAGATGCGTATCTGCTTTTCCACAGCTTCATACTAAAAGCTTATATACAATTAATCCTACATAACTTTCAGGAAAATATTCTTCTCTGTGTATGATTTCCCATGCTGTTGTTTTCACCCAGCTCATTAACCAATCTGCTCTCAGAATCAGTGGCTAATACTTAGTGTTCAGGTTTTAAGAGAAATACATTCACACTTTCTCTGATAAAATCTGCTTTAATTGAAATAATTTATAGAAATACAGAACTTTTGAGGCAATAGTTCAGTCTTACGAAATTGCATTAGGAACATGTTGTTTTGATTACTTCAGATTATCAGTTTCAAGATCTCTTCCTATTAGCTACCCCAGCTGATAGATGACAAGTATCTCACATGTATTTACAAGATTAATCCTTTAAAAGTCACAAACAAAACTTATTGGAACTAACAGAAAAAATTTCAACAGATTTTGGAATGTAATTTACTGCTTGTAAGTTACTAATGGATGCTATGCAAAAATTTATAAAAGGTTTTATTAAATAAAGAAGAGAAGCTTTTTTCACAAAAACCCATACATTATTTCCATGTTATTCTATCTCACTTGTGAAATGGGATTTATCAGCCTTAAACAGAAGTTTCTGAACTGAAAACTTTTCCAGGCTTCATCATCTTCCAGTGAAACCATGCACCTTTGAAACCACTACCAGCTGAGAAATGCAACTTCAGGCTGTTCCAATTCATTCCATGAAAAATGAAAACCACCTCACATTCATCTCTAAACAAGCAACTTAGCAGTGGGATTTTAACTAAAACATATATTTATATAACATGAGGACTCTGATAAGAGGAACAATTTAAAATTTCATTACTCATGCAATGAAATTACCTGCAATTCTAAACGTCAAAAATCACAAAGCAAATATTTTCACAGAGTTTTGATCTATAGGATGTTAACTACCATTAGTCATTACTGTGTAGCTTTAATACTGAATCAGATTTGAACATTAATCATGGCAATTTAATTTTATTTTCTTAGATAGAATGCATATTTTATCTTTGTAAGCAAATGTGCCAAAATAAATCATTGCCTACCCTACTTCACTTTCTCATTATCAAAAAAAACCCATTTTAATTTAGTTTACTAAGTCTATTGTACTTCCCATTAGTACTAGAATTCTGGTCATTTGAATAAGATGCATATCTCATGAGAAAATAGTCCTTTAAACTGAGTTATAGGTTAAAATTACCAGTGAATACTTGAGAAGAAAGGATTTCGTCTTCATCCAATAGAAGACATAATACATTTTTCATGGGAGAAGACAGGAGAGGAAATTGCCAGTGAAAGATACTTGAGGAACAAAGTTACCACAATGGAAGTATTTGCTCAACAACATTTATATGACCCCAAACCATAAGAAGTTTCCTATCAATTTTCCAAATGGCAAATTTCTGTCTTCTTCCCTATCTGATATCCAGTTGAGCTGATGGAAATACTAAAACTACCAGTTTCCCATCATTTCTATTCTGCCAGAAGTGACCCCACAGATGTGCTAACAGAACTGCTCAAAAGTATTGTCTTTTCTCAGCCAAGATGAGCCAGGACCAGACAAGATGTAATAGAAAAGCTTTTCCAGTCTGACAGAAAGGGGTTAGGAAACCAGGTTCGGGGAAAGCTTATCCGTATATAACCCTAGCAGAGCACAATACAGGTGACAAGTGAAATACTATGTCTTCTGGGATAAAAGAAGCAAACATAACCACCAAAACTTCTGCCTTCCCATCCTAAGCTAAGAACATTGCGATTGTCTAGCAAACACCTTTGAAAAGACAGTCTCTTCTTGCTCCACTCACTGCACAGTTCTAAAATGAGCAAACTCTTCAGAAAGTACTGAAGTACTGTGAATACTTAAATTCTGTGCTTTCCAGATAATTCAACTAATTTTTTTAATGTGTATTTTCATCCGAAGCACAAAAATACTCTCAAGTTTCTTGCTGTAGTAAAACTTTACCTTGGTATAACTAAAAATAAACCACTCAACAGAATTGTATTCCTCTATGTTCTAAATTAATTCTGAAAATTTGCCTAAACTGTAATATTGTACTGGGAATAAAAGTATCTCTTAAAAATCTTGAAGAAACATTTTCAAACTTCAGAATTTCATTTTCATGTGGAATATGCCACAGTAAGTGAATATATATGTGTATACACACCTGTATATGGATGTGCTTGAAACAAGTTGGCAAGAGTTATTTCTTTTCCTAGGATGGAAGTCAAAGTTATACTATTCCTCTGGCAAATTCAACTGTTTCACCACAACGTTATTTGCATTCCCCACCCTATAAAGTAGTATGATGCAACTAGATATGATTCAGGGTGATCTTTTTGGTGAGTAAGGACTTTGGACCCCAAAGCAGGTCCTATGCTCTATAGCACGCAGCTTGTTTTAAGAAGTAAATCTAGAAACTGCACAAAAGCACGAGCCTAAGACTGCAGTTAAAGATTTTTAAATGATCCCGCAGATGAAGGTAAAACATCAGTAATTATTTTCAAGTATGCTTTTTCTAACTAGCCTTCAAATCTGTGAAGACAGATGCAGTGTTGAAACTTAGGTTGTAACAAAAGTTTATATAAAGATCTTGGTAGTAGCCTTGGCATTGCTATCTTACTGTTCTCAGCAGTTTTCAAAGCTGCAGAAGGATCAGTGTTAACCCTATTTATTACATACAAAATGTTTCAAACACTGAAGGCATTAGGACTACTAATATTTATTCAAAAGCCTTCTTCAGTGTTGTACTTCGGTGCTTTTAAACAAAACAAGGACAGTGTATGTAACAAGTTTTATCACTGTATTTCTTCAAATACATTATTTAGAAAAATCTATAAATTCTGCAAAACAGCAAGACAATATAACTACACTTACACTAAACCACACAATTCCAGATTCAGCTCTCACCTATGTTTTCATATCCACAATATTGCTGATATGTAAAAGCATTAAAGAAAAATAAAATTATAGCTTAAGTTCTCCAGTTGTCAACCATGCTGTTCCAGGCCTTAGCAGAGTCCAACAAACTCCAGGGTTGTATGCACTTTAAGTGTAATCAGCTTTGGCTGAGCTGCTGTCGACCTGGAGTGAAGAGACAACACGTAACCTGAAGCTTACATTCTATAAATTTAGGAGAAATGTCATATAATCACATCTTCACAGACAGTGGAGCTGTCCTTCACAGTGCACAGCCAAGCAGGTTGGAGATACCAACTTAGGATCTCCTGAGAACGTACTACCACAGAAAAGAAAATCTAAGGAGCAAGTATGTGGACTATAATAGGTGTCTTGGCTCTTAAGCTTATGGTGCACAGATTCCAGTTAAAGAAAAACAGAATCATCCCTAGCTGAAGGGAGCTTGCCAGTTCAAGACAAGCTGAACAGCATCGTGGGAATAACTGATCGTTCCAGGGGCAATGAAACTGACTGCTGATCATGTTCAGCAGTGCTATTCCAGACCTTCCTCAAATCTCTTTTCTGTCAAATTACCAGGTTTTATGCAGTTCTGAGCCTAATAAAAGGCTAGAAAACAGCTGTCATGACAGAGAAGCCATACACTGATAGCTGTCACCTAAAGAGACTGAAACAACGCAGCTAAAGGGAGAAGATGAGACAGCAGGTATTCTAGAAGCAAACCCAGTTAGTAAGATGGAAATAGTTAATGTATGAAAACTGAAAGGTAAGATGAGATAAAAGTCATCATGAAACAGCAGTGTTCACTAAGATATATCAAATTTCAAAAGCCTCTAGTAGTGTCTAGGACATAACAGATGTCCTAAAGGAGAGAAAAATCATCTAAACAGCAATGGTTGCAAACAGCAGATGTATGTTATGCAACTGAGTCCTCCTTCATTAACTGTATTTTGCTGCTTGAAATTACAAAAAAGACACAGAGAATATTTACTAAGCAACAGTATATGGTTAAAACAAAAGTTTAAAACCATATTCCATAGAGCAGAGTAATACCATATTTGAAACATGCACTTGACAAAAGACTAATAATTCAATTGCGCCTTAAATGCAAAATTCTATTTCTGAAGATTTGAAGCTACTTCACTTAAATAATTAAGAGATAGATCTACACCGAAGTTGTCCCTAAATAACTTATCACAGAAGTCAGTTTGTAATGGCAGTAAATATTTTCTAGGATACCTTTTAAAGAATATGAACACTAACCTACTAGATGGTGAGAGAGGAAAGACTTGTGGGAGGAATGCTCTACAGTAAACCAGCTGTTTATCAACCATAACCCAAGCTGCAATGACAAATCATAATGTTCGTGACTGCTAAATTTCAAGTTTGGCTGTGATTCTGCTTCTAAAAAGAAAAAAATATATGAGAGTAGGGACACAGAACCCCTGTTGCTGGAACATTTAATATCACTGACCTCTCTTGGTTATTCATACAGCACTACCTATCACATTTGTGATAAGAAAACATCCAAATAACAAAAACAGCATTATCCATTTCCTCTTCCTTCTTTCTTATTACATAAAATCAACTGATATTTTGGAATGATATAAACAAGGAGTTAGTTATGTCTTAAAACACAGGTTATTTTTAGAGGTCACTCGGCTCAGGTGTATTTCCAGAGAGTAAAATACTTTTGAAAGACTTTCTAATTTCCAAAACTTTTTTTTCACTTTTAGGCAATGTATTAATTAAGGCATTTCTGTTACTATCACCTTTAATGCAGTTCTGAACATTTATTCAACATACTGCTGATAAAATGAAAGATCCTTGTCATAAAAAGTGTATCTTCCAAATAAGCCTGATATTGTGGCAGAGGATCTTTAAGAAAGACAAAGATAGTGTTGATCATACACTGTATCTGAACCTAATCTAGAATGGCAAGGAGTACATGGAAAGGGATGGATCATTCAGGAATAGCTGTGGGATATTTAAAGTTCTAGGAAACATACAGCCATAAATGAAAAAAGATAGCTTGTGCAAGAAAATGTCTCAATCAAGTTAATATCAATACTGATGAAAGCTTTGTGTGTATGCTCTAAAAACAGTGAAAGGTTGATATGAATTAATTAATTAGTCTCAAATTCATTAAAATAGAAATTATCTGTAATGCAAACTTCAAAATTACTGCAGTTCCATGGAGAAGAAAATTGCTTTTCTATGTTTGTCTTTTCTTTTAATATAATTTTGTTCTAATCACATGAAATGTTGTAAAGTTGAAGCACTGCGAATATGAGAATTCTCATATATGAGAATCTATGCACAAGATTTAATCTAATACACTCAAACACTTACTTTAGCTAAATCTCTAGGCTAATACTATTCATTCACACACTTACAGTCAATCACCGGATTACTGACAGAACTGACAACTTTCCTACTTCCTTCTGCAACTAAGAGCTAGTAAACCCTTAACAACATGTAAAAGACCGAGAAAATTATTATTCATCTGTAATCCCAGAGTAATGAAATAATTTCTTTAAGAATAAGGCTAAAAGAAAAAAAAAACCAACAAACTCTGGCCATACCATGAAAAAAAAGAAACAGTATAGTATCACACGTTTCAACAAGCCATCATCTGGAATATTGTCATGGAAAATAAAATGAAATGAGCTACTGAGAGTTAGACGTATCCACTAACAATCACATAAACTGGCATGAATTTATACAAGAGGAGTTTTCAGACTTATTCCATAACTGCTGTGTCTAGGCTCTGGCTCATTTCAGTGTGCAAGCTGACCAGTTTCTGTTTCTCTCATACAAGAGTCTAAAAGAATTGTGTCATTTTCTCACGTAGTTTTTGCTGAGTTCAACACTGTGTCCTCGAACAGTCATACAAAATGCACTGAGACTCCCTGCTGGTAAGCTGTATATCTGCAGTCTAAAGTAATAAATTTACAAAGAGCCTAATAACTGCACATTAGAATATATTATCATCAAAACTTACTTCTAGGATCTTTGTAAAATGTATAGCATATTTGAATGCCATCTATAAGTCACAAGAAACAGATCACCTCTCAAAACATATCATTTACAATGGCAATTCTAAGAGTCTTCATTTGAATTATTTTTTAGTTCAGACTACTACTACAGACTTAGTCACCTGGAATCAAAACAAACTGTCACATACATATAAAGACTATCCCTAAGTGAGTATTTGAATTACAGCAGGTTAACATAAAAAGTTTAATATATTTTAAAAGCACTTACTTAAAACACATTTAAAATGTGTTACTTTCATTTGATGCCACAAGGCCATTTTCAAATTTTGCTTTATAACTTCTTTATATATCATGAAATCTCCTGTTTCAACATGCCACCCAGAAAATGCAATTTTCTTTCTTTGCTTTATTTTTAAACTGTATGCAGGTGGTAACCATTCAACTAGAGACAGACGGTGCAAATGCTACAGGAATCAGATAAAATACACTCCACAACTTGCAAATAGTCATTCATTTGGTTTATGAAAGACTTTTTTCTCTAGAGGATGTGCAAATGTTATCTAAAACCATACAATACAGAAACAAGGCTTAATAGTACATTAACATCCCTCATATGCTCTCCTGTGTCCTCTTCTCCTTCAGCCTCAGACCATGCCATTCAATGAGCCCCAAGGAGCACGACACACGTGCTTCAACCATTAATTGTCAGCACCTTCCAAACTCCTGGATGATTAACTGAAAACCATTATACCTTTTCTTGCAAGCATTTTCAAAAATAGGTGCTGGTTCTGGCAACCAGGTTTGGAGTACACAGAACCTCTCCACATAGAAATACTCATCAGAGTGATGGGTGAGTAGAGAAGTCTCTGTTTAAGAGACAATTGTCACTGTGCTTTACTGTTCTGTGTGATGTCCAACACAGATTGAAACCAGCAAAAAGGGAAGATGTTCAGCTTTCCTTCATACCTATATTAAGAGCATTCCTGGTATCATCTTCCCCCATCCATACAGGATGATCCTCTGAAGGGTCCCATCTTGGTGCTTAGTGTCAGATGTATACTTCTCCACACATGCCAGTTGTGGCAGTTTCCCTTCTCAGTGTGAGGCTTAAATCTCAACTTTTAGATATACCAATAGCATTACATTCCCTCTTAAAATTTCAGAGCGGTCACTGTACTTAAGGTAATTTATTCTTACATCAGTGTCTAGTAAAAATTCTAGAATAAAACTAACAGGAATCTACTGCAAAATTTCCAGAGCTTCTCTTCATTGCATACAAGATCAGCAGTGCACTGTCAGGATTAAAAAAAAAAAAAGAGAAGATGTTTGATTGCACTTTTCCTCTGATACGCAATACTCCAAAGCTTTTAATTTCTCTTCTTATGGGTATAGATTGTCATGATAAAGAGTGAGAGAGTGTAATATGTCAAGGTCTATGAATGCCAAAGCACATCAGTGTATAATGTCAGGAACGTCAAAACTTGGTACAGGCAGGTCTCCTGCCCTGTGAAAAGATTGTTTCAGGACGGAGAGACTTTCTTATTTTTCTGTTTAAAACTATAAACATTCACACCCAAAATCTCTATGTCCCAGAGCCACATAAAGCCAGACTGGGCTTTGTCTCACCACCTTGCTTGAGAGAGAAGACCTTACAAACAGTTAACTTATTCACATGAACACTACACAACTCCGGATATAAAACCACTGCAAAAGTACTGTATCTTGAGAAACCACACACTACATTTTTAACAGTATGAAATTACATCCTAATTATTTACTGTCACTGAATAACACAAAGATATAAGGAACATCTGGCTACATCTAATCACAGGTTCATTTAGCCTTGTATTCAGTCTTCAATCACAGCAGTAATGATCCTGATAAAGTCTGGTCATTACAGTTCATTCCCTTCATTTCGCCTTACTATCCACAGCTATACTATCCATATAGAAGGCACTATAATGTCTATTACATTTCCTATCTGTTTATGAGTCCTTCTAAACATGAATTTTTCTCATTCCTTTTTAAACTTGCCTCCATGTCCTCCTGGGACAACACATTCCAGAATAAATCTGAAATTTTTCATTTATTAGTTCTAAACTTAGCTATATCCACTTTCAAGAAATACCTCTTAGGTTTGGAAGAGGTTTGTGAAAACAACAGTTCCACATTCAGCTCACCTACCATTTTGAACATTTCACAAACTTTGATCACATAATCCCCCTACTTAGACCCCTCTTCCCTAGAACAAAGGCTGCCAGTCTTTTGATCTGACCTGAGAAGGCCACAGTCTCCAAAGTTCAAGTTTTCTTATAATTATATTATTTTGTTTGCATGCAACATAGACCAAGTTTTTACACAGACTCTTCAATAGTTTCATATTTCTGCCAGCATTTCATTAAGTGCAAATGTATTGGCTCGAACAAAAAAGCCAGCTTTACAAATCAATGAATACAGTTCTTCAACACCTAAGGGTCAGGTATAAATACAGGAATAAATATAAAAAAAATTAGACAGATAGAGCTGTAACATCTAATGACATCCATTACTCATTCTATGCCAAATGTCAAATAAACAGTATTAAATGAAAAAAATTCTGGTTTCTAGAATGCTTGGTACAAATTGCATTTACTTAAAATTCAGGAAACCTGTTCCCTTTAAGCATAAACCAATAAAAGTTGTCAGTTATATCTTGCCGACACAGACCATTTCTTTCTTTAGATTTAAACTTTCTTCCTTGACACCTAAGTACTCCAGTATTACTCTCCTAAGCAAAATACTCTCTGAGAATACCATATTAAAGCAATCTTACAGAAGTTATTTTTCCTCATTCAAAAATTACCACCAAAGAGAAGTCAGAAATTCACGTGATACTGTTATAATAGTTGGTGTAATTCCAACAACTGCTGTCAGTTAGAATCATTAAGGTTGGAAAAGATGCTGAAGATCATAAAGTTCGACCCTTATACTAGAACTGCCAGATCCCCCACAAAACCATATCCCTAATCGCTTCCAGGAATGGCAATTCCACCCCTTTCCCTGGGCAGCCTGTTCCAATGCCTGACCACACCGTCAGGGAAGAATTTTTCCTAATTTCCAATCTAGACCTACCTTGATGTAACTTGAGGCCCATTTCCTCTTGCCCTGTCTCTTGTTACCTAAGAGAAGAGATGGACTGACATGTGGCCGCACCCTCCTTTCAGGGAGTTGTAGAGAGTGTTAAGGTCCCCCCGAGCCTCCTCTTCTCCAGACTTAAACAATCCCAGTTCTCTCAGCTGCTCCTCATCAAACTTGTGCTCCAAATTTACTAATGGAACATATATTTTCAAAGTGTGCTACTCACTAACTCAACTCACCTTTACACAACATGGTTAATGAAAAGAACATTACGACTTTTATTTCTCTCTTTGAATTAATTAAGTTTTTGAAGCTCATTAGACACTGCCATAATCAGATGATCTTCCCTACTCAGATACCTGCTTTTTTAGTTCAGCAGGCGCAGTGTGGGTCAGCAGAGTGCCCAGGCAGCCCTGAGGGCAAACCCCGTCCCAGAGCACCGAGCACGGCACAACCAGCCCAGAGCAGGGATGGTCCCGCTGAGCTCAGCCTTGAGGTGGCCTCACTGTGGGCCCTGCTGGGTGGAGAAGGATGAGAAGGTCCTTCAGCACATCCTGAGGAGGGAAACAAAGATGGAACTTCCTGTGAGGAGCAGCTGAGGACTTTGGGGTTGTCCAGTTTGGAAAAAAGGAGGCTGAGGTGCAACCCCACTGCTCTCTGAACATTCAGGAGGAGGGGAAGGGCATAGGGAGGTGCTGAGCTCTCCTTCCTGGCATCCAGGGACAGGACCCACGGGAATGGTTCAGAGCTGAAGCAGGGGAGGTTCAGGCAGGACACTAGGAGGCATTTCTTTACTGTGAACACAGTTCCAGACTGACACAGGCTTCCTGGAGATATGGTGGATTGGTCAATGCCCTTAACAACAGGCTTTAACTTCTGGACAGCCCTGAACTGGTCAGACAGTTGGATGATTATTGCAGGGCCCTTTCAACTGGAACTATTCTTTTCAATTCTTGTTCATAGCTCCAGTCTTAAGATGAATTACTGATTAAACTTCGGAGACTTTTTAATTTCTGTTATTATTAAATTTCACAGATGGAATACTGTCTTCAAGCCCTGTGGGGCAAATTAAGCAATCCAAATTGTTTGTTTTCACAGGACATGTCCAAATCCTGGAAAGACCTGTCACTAGCATGAAGCAAAATGCACTGGGTTTAAAATACTTTTCTTCTAATTTCAGCCACGTAGTGCCTGTGAAAATGCAATTATGCAGCCATTTACAGTAGTGTTTATCTGGTTTTCTCTTACTTGTCCAGACCATTTTAAGTCACAGCAATTCAAGCATCAAGGATGTACTGAATCCATTTTTGGTATATTAGTTAGGGACTTGCTTAGGAGAAAATCAGACAATCTTCATAATTACAATATCTTAATTTATTTTTCATGACCTACAAACTATTCAGCCTTATAAAGAAACTGTACTAATGTCTAACTGCATTCAAAATACCAACAAACTGTTTAAAATATTGATTCTAGCATTTAACAATAATTCCTACCATGGAAGTAGTACCTTTGTGCCTACAATCTGGAACAATACACAGTTTTCTTAACTGTATTTTTACAACTTAATTTCTCCATAAAGCACAATGTAGTATTTAGGTTTCTCCTTCTGACACAGTCTTACTATTTTTCTTATTAAAATAATATTTTCATGTACCCATGTGTTAAACCAGTAAGTCAGTCCCTTTTGGGGGAAAAAGAAAACAAATCATGCTGTTTAAAGTAATTGATAATTGAAGTCTTCTTTTTACAGTGGACCACTCTACAGATATACTAGTGGGGAAATTCAATCCTTACTGTCGCTCTGGAGTAAAGGAGCTTGCATATTTGAAACATCAGTAAAAACTCATTCATGAACCTGCTACTCACATCTGCAGTAACTTAATTAATGCAGATGCCATGTGACATTTTGCCATTTGATTCTAACCACAAAGATCAAGACTGAAGCCACAAAATAATTTCCAACAGTCTCTTTGACACTTGTCAAACACTTGTCAAACATCCATCAATACTTAGTTACACCTAAAGTGAAACTCGCAATTTCCAATTGAAATCCTCAATCTTCCTAGCGAATTCAGTTACATTGAGTCTCTCCACAGGAATTATTCTACTCCAAAAGAATACCGGATAAAGTGAAATTTTGTCCAAGAATTTTTGTAAAAACAATTAATCAAAACTTTCATGAAATACCATTAAAAATAATTTTAAGTTACAGAACTCAGATAATACAAACAAAATACCTTTATTATCTAGACGCAAAACAAATAGAATATTTGCTTTCAGATCTTACTCTCCTAAGTACTTACTAAAGATAAAAAGAATGATATTTAAAGTAAATTAAGGCACAGTAAAACACAAAAACTAAACAACCCTCTCGAAAAACACTGTCAAAGACAGACCTCAGCACTTACCCATCATTAGAACATGTCAAAAATTCTTCCTTTATCTTTGGATGCCAACAGCCTGAATTGAGCATTGCTGTGTGACCCTAAAGAAATAAACACAGAGGTCTTACAAGGCCTTGTAAGCTGTCTTACAAGGTTTTACAACTTTTACTCCAAATCCTTCAAGTGGAATCACATGAAAGCTGAGGGACAAATCAGACCTTTTGGATCCTTGTGACTGACATCACAATGATTTAACAGATTGTATGTACTCTATCCATTTCATCCTTGCTTGTTTTCATCTCTGAATTAGAAAAACCCTGACATTCTCCTAATTTTTTTTTTCTTTCAGAAAATGGCATAGAATCATACTTTTTCTCTTGGGAGAATTGTAATGCAGAGAAAGGATGAAACAATCAGCATCAATACAGTGTCACACAAACGGTTTCAAGCTACAGAAAAGTAACAGGGATAACACTAACAACCAGGGTGACACAACACACATACCCAATGTCAATCTACACTAGCCAAAGATTCTGTTGGAGAAAACTGAGGAAACAGAATTTGAGAGTCAAGACAGGTTTAACCTCAGGTGAAATTTTCATAAAATACTAAAGCTGCAAATTGACTAGTCTGTTTTCTTCCTTTAAGACAGAAAAAAAAGAAGGTAAGTGTTTTATGCAAAGTAAGCAACTGCCATTATGGTGACTATGAATATAACTACGTTACTGGACTTTGTATTGTCCAGTTGGCTTTACTTCTTTGAAGTACAGGCACATGCTCATTGACTACGTTCAAAGAGAAATTCAGAATCTACTCCTGCAATGCTTGAATGACTTCAGTTTGTTTTAAGCACAAATAAGGAGAGAAATACCGCAAAGTTAATGAGGCAATATAACAAATATTTTAGCATTTTGACTGTTGGACCACAATATACTGGAATTCTAGACATTTACAAGAGAAAGAACATCTAAATTATTTTCAAGCAAACAAGAACTAAAGCAGATGTTACTTGATAGTTTTATATATGTATCACTAGCCAAAAGAAATAGTCATCTGACAAGAACAGCTTTAGGCAAGACAGCATTTAGCCTAGTTATCTGGCAATATACTTTACAAGCAATAAGTAAATCAACTTTATCATCAGTTTGAGCTTTAGATTTTCTCACTACCTTTTAGGCTTAAGCTATTTTAAAAAATTGTCTTGAATAAATCATCTAGGTAAACAACCATTGTATCAAAGTTTGTGGAAATACAAGGGCAAAGTGGTCAAAACACAACTAACTGTGGTTGAAGTACTTCAAAACTATGAATGAACCCTTCTGTACTTCCATTTTTAACTACTATTAATAATATATAATAATTAATATACTAATACATATTAATAACATTGTTGCTTATTAGTTTCACATTCACAGCTTGCAAGTAAATAACCAACCACCTCTAGCCCCTGCCTTGAAACCTCCAGCCCCTGAGTTTACCTTTGTGTTTGTCATATCCACAATGTACTGGTCTCCCTTTATGCATTCCATTACCGGGAAGCCATCTCTGTCAAGGACTTTTGCCTGAGAGTTACCAGAGACAACGAGAATGACATCTCCTGTGCTGCTATACTGTAAAGACTTGATCTGGTGACTAAAAAGAAAAGAAAGAAAGAAGAAAGGAAAAAAAAAAGGAGAAATAAAACATTTCCATTAACATTCCTGTAAACCTACACTATAACAAAAGTGTTAATGGTGAGAAACCATATTGCAGAAATAGGCCCATGTACACTCCTATATCAAAGAAGTGGGAGGCAGAAAATATTTTACTAATGGAATAAAGTTTTTTATTCCATCGTGCGTGTGCATATGCGTGTGTCCTGTTTCTTTCAACTACGCACAGCTCATCAAACACGTAAAATGTCATTTCTGGCAAACATATTTCTTTAAGAATGCTGTTATAACTCCACTGGAAAAATAGTATGTGTCAGAGTTAACTATTCAGAGACGAAAATTCTTTTTCATCTTCTCAAAAGTAAAATGAGGAATTACAGTAACCTGTAAATTACTACAAAAGGATGTTGTAGTCATACGTAAAACTTCATTGTACCTCACACAGCAGCATATCATTAGTCATAGGTCAGCATTCTTGCAACTTTTTCTATGGTCAGGGCTTTAATTTCATCAAAGTCTAAGATAAAGGTAAAGATACCATCAGCCCTGGAAACATGACAATAGATAACAATCTGTCTAGTCTACTATGTCTTTGGTGGACTGTTCATTTGTTGTAACAGTGTTCTCACATATTTGTTCCATTGATTGCAAAAACCTGGGGCAGAAACCAGGGAATAACACCAAAATGACAAAAATGAACTGGAAGTGGAAAGATGACTGACGAATGAGAAGCCCATTTCCAGCCTCAGCATATTCTCCCAGCATCTTGCTTTATGAACAAGTTTCACGGCTCTTGCTGTATCTGAAGCAGATATTCCTTTGATCCCCTATACTCCATTACAAGGATAGCAAAGAATGCAAAGCAGTCTACCCACTTCACACCTGCCAGAATTTATATTCTGGCATATTAACAGAATGTGCACAGTAACATTACTTTATATTAATACTTCAGCTCTGCATCTAGATTACTCTCATGTACACGACCGGAACACATTTGCTAGCTAGATTTGGATTCCCACGGCATCCAAAGTGCCCTTGAAGAAATATCTTCCTTTAGCTTAAGAACATGACTATGTGCATTCAAATCCTAGTACCTTTCAGGAAACTACCTTTTAACACTATTTCCCACCAGTAAAGTTAACACTCAGATTACCAACAAAACCAACTATGCAACTTGTAACTTAATATTTTAGCATTTCAGTATATTATACAGTATTATACAGTAGTAACTTCATGTAATTGTCTCAGCAGTAGCTATTATCTGTTAAATCTGCCATCAAACCATGAGTTACTACATGAAACACTTAAAATATCGTAATACTTATTTTTAAAGTTCTGCATTGATCATAGTAATGTAAACTAAGCATAAGTTTCTTATTCAAAAACTGTTTGGCAAAACTGATTACATTATAATTCAAAAGCCAAATATTGCTTCAAGAACCCTATTATGTTTTACCTATTACGTTTACCCTATTATGTTTTTTTAGTATTACCAACTGGCAACCAAACTGGACTGAGTATTATAAACTGATTTTTAATAGAAAGGAGACACTCAAATCTGGGAATTTCTGAAATAGATCACAGTCAATGTCTGAAAAAACATTCTGATCCTCAAGAGCAAAAATTAATACTTTCTCAGAAGAGAAAATGGCCAACTACACTAAGATCAGAGGACACACTGAAAGAAATTAAAGGAAACCCACAAGAGAAATAATATCTAAAGTCTAGAATATTCTCTGCAGACAGCTGATAAATCTAGACTAAAGAATACAGCAGATTCAGCTTTTGCAGAACAAACATATCTTAGGAATTAAAAATTTCTTCTCAGTTTTACTTCTAAGTGCTCTTGCCCATTCACATGATTCATACAAAGCTCAAAATATTCCTGAGCCCCACATGAGTACTGTATACAGGATAAAGTATTTATTAGGTTATATTTCTCATACTCTAATGCTGAAATTGGCAAAAGAAAATAGCCAACGTCTCCAAAGCACAGGTTCATATTTTGCACTTATCACTGTTGAAATGTAATAATAAAAAATAAACACTTAAAAACTAGACTAAAACATTATTTTCACTTGATGCACGTCTCACGCATGAAAAGGATCTGACCACTAGAACAAAGAACAGCTAGAACTAAGAACAAACAGCTCAGAAGTAAAATCGGATTTCTAAAGAATCCACAATACATAAAGGCCCACAGAGTCTTTTGAAAAAAAACAGTTTTCAGACACTGAAATACTAAAAATAAAACTACAGACATTAATACCATTAACATGGCACTGTTCATAATTCAAACAATGTTGTCTCACTGATTCTTAGTAGTTCTGTACCAGCATGTCTGAACAAATTTTGCTTTCATCTTAAAATTTCTCCCAGTAATGAAAAGCAACTGGTTTAACAGCACCTAGCACAATGGAACATAACCAATAATTTATCAAATCAGTCATGTGAAAAAATTCGTTTGAGAGACAAGATTTCCATAACTTTTACCTAAAGAAAAAAGAACCCAAACCCACACCTTCTTGACTGTGCAATATGACTTTTAAAATCATGTCTAGAAATTGCTTCTGTAAGTACAGTATTTGCAAAGTCCCAGAAGTTACCACTTTTCTGATGTTCACTGGAACATGACCAAGAGTGAGGCTCTGCATAGGCAATTCTTTAAGAAAATATTTTTTGTTCTTATTAATATTATAGCAAAAGCCTTGTGAAACTTATAAAAACAGTTCCTTTTAATAGCATTAATCCAAGTCATTTTGGTTTAAAGTTGCCAAACGTACACAGCACATTGTACCAGGACCTGCAGAACAGACCTATATACGTGGATAGAATCATGACACACAAATATTTTCTATACACATAACAGCTTTGTCTTACACTTGCTTTTGGCTTTAACACCAAGATATGGCTTGAAAGTACTAGCTTTTTGTCAGGCTGGGGTTTTTTTTTAACTCTACATCACAAATCCAAGGAGAAATTAACAGAGTAACCTGATATTATGCTACAAAATTGAGCCTTGACAATATAGAATTGATCTCAGGCTCCTTCATTTTTAAAATGAAATTAAATTTATGGGTCCAGATCTGGATTTCTGCTAACACCTAATGTTTCCATACCAGAACTCCTCAGAATTCTTTGAAATTCAAGTCTGTGAATGCTAATAGCCCTTGCAATAAACTTCACAGCAAAAAAAGTAATATAAGAACATATATACACCTGGACACAAGTTATATAACAGTTCGCATAGTGTTTACCAGCTTGTCTCAATGTCAGCATGAAAGAACTTGAAGTTTAATCTTTTACCAGACAGAGATATAGTTTCAGTTTTATGTTTAGAAAAAGATACAGAAGTTGTATTTGAATAATAATTTTTTAAAACCCCCAAAATTAGTTCATGAGACTTGCAACCTAAGTGTAATTTCCAAACTTCACACCAGTCAAGTCTATTTTTAATATTATTTCATGTTTAGGTTTTAAGTACTTTATTTATACATCAACATACTCAAACTACAAGAATTTCACAAAGAACATTCATATAAAAATACTTGTGAGATCCTTGCAACACACTAAGTGAACAGTGTCAGGAATAACAAATATTTTAAGTTCATATTTTATCATCAGTTTTTGCCAAAAGGATCTTACCAATATATCTACAAGCTATCCCTGAAATAGAACAGTAACATACAGTCTACTTGTAGTTTTTATACAACATTTATGTTTTATACCATTATTAGCAAGTACAACTAAATTCGAATGCACTCTTCTGTTAAACTTGAAAATGCTTCATTAAAATAATTTCCTACTGTGGGAGTAAAGACCATCAGCTCTTTCTGCTCAGTTATGACAGAGGAAGGACAATAAGCATTTATATCCTGCTAACTAATCATGTAAATGAAACTCATGCCAGAAACGTCTGAATGTCACCTTACATTTGAAAACTTTCATTTATTTATTCCTAAGTGGCATGTGTACTTACTTATGTTTTCAAAGCAAATGTGCCATTTGTCAGTTTATTGTAAGAAGTCAAGGTCTGTCAGAGAGATTGGAATTGCATAATGCATTAAAGCACACTTCCTACTTTTCTGATTTTTCACACTTCAGAACAACAGTAAGAATCCCTTTCTATTTTGTTCCTCTTCAGGATAACAGCCCTAACTTTTTCTCATCTTTCATTATCTAGACTTTTGGCATATCTATAGTCAGTTGTATGCATTCTAGCCTTCCAAACTGACCAAAACTCAACTGTAGCTTTTCAAGTCAGTAATGATTAAAAATAGACATTCTAAGTACTACTTACTCTGTGTATAATAAAGTTCAATCCTTCTTTTTAAGCATACTAAAGTACCTTATAAACTGTGTCACATAAGTTAGACATCAGAAAGTACCTTGCTAAAACCACTGTGTTTTGTTTTGGTTTATTCTATGTAATATATTTTTCAGAAAGTTCAGTGTGCACTACTGTTGAGGGAGTTCTGTATTGCAGTTCTCTGGAATAATTAAATGAATTCACTTCACTTACTTTCTAAATTACTAGTGAACAATATGGATAGTATGGAAATAACTCTCTAAAAATGCTTCCTACATTTTCTTTTCAATTTGCATACATAGAAATACAGAAATAAATTTAAAGAAATATATTTTTTTCTTTTAGAGAGACAATATTTCACACTATATTGCTATTCAGTGATCACTGCAATGCAAAGGACCAGCGCTTCCTGAAACAGAGGACTTCACGAAAATTAAATAATCCACCCTTCCCTTCAGAAATTCTGGCAGCAACTAGAGAGGCTCTCCACAAAGGGGTCAATTGTTTTAATTTGCTTCTCCTCTTAATTAATTTTATATAAGCAGAGTATGTATAGAAAGTCATTTACAACTATGAAAGCCAACTTGTCTTTGGTCATTTTCTGATGTGCTATTAACAATTTCATCTGCAAACTCACCTGTAGCTTTCTAAAAGGTCAAAATATGCAAATCACTATAAAAAGCAGGAAAAGAAATAAGCAAACAAGTTCTTAGGTTCACATTCCTTCGTATTCAAGAGTCTTTTAAACAAGCTGTCTTACAAGGCTTTTGTGCCTTCTACGAGGACCTTAACAAGGGACATTAAGTGCAAAAGGCAGTCTTCATGCCTACCATTCACAAGGCTGGAGTGACCGAAAAGCTTGGAGAGAGGCATCCATTCCAGCAAAATCCCAAAATTTTACATCATAGTCATATCCACCAGTTATCAAACGAGCACCTGAAGGATCCAACCCCAAAGCAGAAACCTGTACAGAAAAAAAAACTATAATCATATTCCAAGCTTTTTATTTTTTTTCTACAATTCTTCAGGGTGTCACCAAAACATAAAATGCTACTAAAGCAAAAAAAAAAACCAAACCCATGCCTCTAACAACCCAGTGCACTGGTTTCTTACTAAAATATCTTAGCTATATTTTTATTTTGAAATTTCACTACCTTGAATAAAGTCTGAGTACTTTTGAAGGAGTAGGGAGAATGAAAGTAAAAATTACATAGTCTGAATAAACCACTGAAGACGGCTGAGAAAAAATAGTTTACAGTGTTTTCTTTCTAATCATCTCATTGCAAAACTTGGCTAAGTTCTGTTTCTGTGAAGAAAATTGTACTTCAGACTTCTATCAAAAGCACAAATAATATTTCTAGCAAGATAACAAAATAGTTTAAGATTCTAAGTTTATTGAAGACAGCTCATGTGCATATACACATTGCTTAGTTAAATTTCTCTTCTGAAAAAAAAAGTAGAATAAAATAGGGTATAAACTTGATCTTTTTTTTAATCACAGACTTTAAAAAGATACCTTTGTAAAAAAATAAGTCAAAATAACTTCTCAAAACCTATTTCTTTTATATATAAAACCAGCTGCTCAGAGCTATTCAGAATTTTGAGGAAAGAATGCTAATGCTTATTACTCTCATCTGTTATTCTCAAATCATAAGCCACGTAAAATGGGAATTTTACTGAAAATCTATTTTAATTCTCTATTTGAAGAACGGTAATGTTCTATAGTACAATAAATAGTATTTCATATACTAAAATAAATAGAAGTGTTCAAATCACCACATGGAGAAATGAGATAACAGAAGTCATTTCACTGGAAATTATATAAAATAATTATATAAAATCATTTACTTTCAAAATTATTTCTTTTCCTTTCTCATTTGTGAAAATGTTGTATCTACTACTATGATTTCAAACATTAGTAAAAGATTAGCTGGATAATGTGCTAAATTAATCTAGATACCAAGAGATTAATTCTCAGAAATTAAGTTGTCTACATAGGAGAGTGCTGAAAAGTTGTATCAAAAAATATAAAACAAGAGTATTTTTAAAATTACTCAAAATTACACCTAACCTGACATGTTAAAATGCCTGAAGACGTTTTCATGAAAAGATAAAACTCATAGGGAATTCATGCTTAGGTTTTAATGGAACCCATGGGTAAAACCTAGACTATAACCAGCAAATTATTTTGCCCATTGGACAAAAACATGGGTCATCCCACATTTACAAGACAGATAAGCATCAGGTTGAAGAACCCTTTCAGTAAGAATAAAGACAGTCTCCAACACAATAAAGTAGTAGTAGTAGTACTAGTACTAGTAGTACTAGTAATGATAATGATGATGATAATAATAATAATGTTCTATAAAATGCCAGGAAAAGCATTCTAAGAGATAAGACAGAAAATCCTGAAGGAAAAAGATAATATTATACTTCACCAAGAACATTCAGACTTATACAAAACCATGTGGGGGAAAAAAACAAATCCAACAAAAAAAACTGTATACAGAATAAAAGACAGAAAAGCCTTTGTTTCTGAGTAGAGGGTAACACCTGAAAATAGTGTCATGACTACAGGTTAGCAACACCGAATGCCTTCAGGGAAAAACAGAACTTGGAGGAATTACTTTCAGGTGTCTAAAATGGTATTAAAAATTCTAGATATGGATGTACAAAAATGACAGTAATTTTACACAGAAGATGCTTACCCATATGTATCTTCCTTACATGTATACATGGAAAGTACTGACTGGAACTATGATTTAATGCAGACATGTAGAAATACTACCAAAAAAAACTTGTCTCAAAGATATATCAGTCTACTACCGTACTTTTTTTTCGAAGCTTTAGTATACATCTATATACACTGTGTTACAGAGACTTTTAAAACTTATGTAAACTGTTGAATAGTTCCCACAGAAAACATTTTAAAACATGGAAACAAGTTCATGGAAAAAGTAACTTACAGAAAACAATTGTCCCAATAAAAACAGCATGTATGAATGAAATTTAGTCTTTAAGATGGACAGTTTGCTTTCCTAGAATTTAGAATTTTTTTTCAGTTTCATGTAGACAAAATTCACTTAACTATTCCTTATTTTATCAAAGGCTCATTTCTAGTCATCTTCTCCATTAGGTTCCTGCTGCTCCCAACCAGCTCTCTGCTGGTCACTTTTTAGGCATCACCTCCTAAGGCAGGAACAGGCGATTCCCAAATGTTGGAAATCAAGCAGGTGAGGCAGAAGGTCAGCTTGGCTGAACAGGGATGTTCTCTTGGAAACAATGCGAAAAAGAAAGGTGTATGCCCAGTGGAAGCAAAGTCAGGTGACATGGGGAGAATACAGAAACGCTACTTGGTGCTGCAGGAAGAAAATCTGTACAACCAAAGCTCAGCTGGAGTTGAAGCTGCCCAGAACCGAGGGGAAAGCACAAATTTTTTTCAAACATATTAATGGTTAAAGGCCATGTAGAAGTAATATAAGCCCATTACAGGATGGAGATGGGCACCTCACAAAGAGGACAGAGACAAGGCAGAGATGTTTAAATCTTTCTTTGCCTCTGTCTTCTAACGGACCAAGGGGATCTCAGACCATTACTGTGAGAATGATCAACTCCCAGACAATCCTGAAATGGTGCAGGTTCTGCTGCTCCAGGTGGATCCCTACAAATCCATGGAGCCTGATGAGATTCATCTGAGAATCCTTAAAGAGCTGGCTGATATTACTCCAAAGCCTCTCTTGATAATTTTCAAGCAGTCTTGGGAATCCGGAGAGGTCCCAGCTGATGTGATCTTTATGGATATAAGAAAAGCTTTTGATACTGTCTCTCACAGAGTCCTTCTGGATAAAATGTATTAGGAAAAGGCTCTTCACCCAGAGGAAGGTTGGGCACTGGAACAGGCTCCCCAGGGAAGTGGTCACAGCACCAAGACTGACAGAGTTCAACAAGTGTTTGGACAATGCTCTCGGGCACATGGTGTGACTCTTGGGGATGGTGCTGTGCAGGGCTAGGAGGTGCACTTGATGATCTTTGTCAGTCCTTTTCCAACTCAGCATATTCAGTGATTCCGTAATGAAGGTACCTCACAGTATTTCAAATATACAACGCCCTAGTATAGCTAGCTGTCTGAAAATAGTACTCTCAAGAAAACCAAGATGTGGCAGAAATGATGGTTCTATTCACCAGGCAACTGACTGGTGCTGACTGACTCCTTAAGCTAAATGTCCTGCTGTAATTCAGAGGCATTCACTTGCAGAAATCTTTTCAAATGTGTAATCTCTTACATGTTTCCAAAAAGAATAAGCACCTTTTACAACTTAAATGGAAATTCTGAACCCTAACCATTTCATTCATGATTTCTGATGTGCAGAAAAACTGGGCACCTCCAGATTTATCAGAACACTCAAGTGTTCTATTCAATAACTTCTATATGAGGAAGCAGTTGTGATATGGTATTAGAAAGCACGGATTACATATTCTTTCTTACACCCACCTATGTATCAAAAGTACCAAGAGATATAAAAAATATATACGAAGTTTCATTGGGAACACTAATTCCTATTACACTGTACAAGCAAGACAACTGGGAAATTAATCAGGTTTCTGGAAAGACTCTCTAGCTTGGGAAATCTTTTCTGAAATTTCTCAGCTGCACAGGAATAGAGTCATCATCAAATCCACATTCACTAGATTGAAGAGGTACAGATGGGATATATAAGTTTAGCTGAAATACAGTACACTGTATGAACATAACGAGAAGACTGTATTTAAAAACATTGGGGCAAAACACCAAAATCAAGATATGAAGTTACTCCCATCCTTACGTATCTAAGGTCATGGGTAAGTGGTTTCACTGTTCTAAAAAAAACCAAAAAACCCACAAAAAGATAGCCCTTCTACAGAAGAGATCTTTTTTTCAATTATATGTTTCATTTACTGCATCCAGTCTAATCCAACTGCGCTATATATATCCCACATTACAATTCACCTCTGTTCTAGGTGATGACAGCTGCATTCTCCTGCAGTCAAAATATCTCAGAAGTATTCCAAAACTGTAACTTCTACTTCACAAGGCCTTTTACTAAGAAATAACATGAGCTTATTCTTTAAGAAGCCATAAAAAGATTTACTGGTTTAATATAGAGAAAAATAAATCAAAAAATTTTACCCAACAAGGTTTGTTAGGACATGTATTCAGGAAACATACTGCAGAAGCAGTTACTGTCACATGTAAAACAGGAAACTGATTTGCACTAGTATACTACTCCTCATTATATATGCGGAGTATATATATATATATGATTATATACTATTATATACTATTCCGCAAAAATTAATATGCAAAGCAGCTGCATGCACTGTGTGTAGAAAAATCCACTCTATTTTGTTTAGTGTAATGCAATCAATCTTTTTGATCGATCAGCACATAAAAGCAATTGAATTTGTGTTGGAAGATGTGATTACACAAAGATAGACACATATAGAGAAAAAAAATTTTACTTCCAAGTTGGATTGTGGTTCTTTAAAAGAAAGCAAAGCAGCAATAGTGGAGATAAAATCTAGAAAAGACACGGTCAAAGACAAGAAAGAATCAGATCTCAAGAAATTGAGAATGGTGTACAAAAGGCACTAAAATGATTGAAGTAGAATGAAGTACTCAGCGGCAAAGAAGTCATCGGCAATAACATTCTCCTTTAAACCCATGACCAAAGAAAGGTCTAGATTAGACCCATGTCTACATATTAGGAAGGTCTAGCCTAGAAGAGGAACTCTAACAATTACAGAGAGCAGACTTGATGAAAATGAGACAACAACTGAGTCATACACAGCCATATTGAAGTTATTATGAGAAATTGAAGAGGTGGTCCTGAAACACACTTTCAATCGCACTAAGAAAAGAGACAAACTAAAATAACAAATCAAGTAAAAAATTAGATTCTTGAACTTTAGCTGGTAAGTATTTGTTAACTTATTTCACAGACTGACACAGTTCTAGAAAAACATGAAGGGTTGAAAACATGTTATCACTTACTGTCTTCGTTCCATGTTGGAGTGTAATTTCATGAGAATCTGGAATTTTCTTGACAGGGTTCTAGAAAAGAAGAAAATTCACCTCTGTGAAAACAGTGCTATCACCAAAAAAACCCACTAATGCAATATATATGTAAAAGTAAGAAAAGTTTCCATCACATCAGTCATAACATGAGGAGGAGAAATGGGAAAATCATAAACCAGAGACTGATTTCAGATTTTTATTTGCATGGATATACTGCCAAAAATACGACGAATAATTGTTTTAAAAATATGACACCATCTTAAGACAAAAACGGGAAAATATTTTCTTTTTTTTTTCTCTTTGGAAGATATTAATTCACACAGAAAGAAATGTAATGGAAGTACTCAAGTACTTTTGAGCAACTTTCTACAAGTTCACGTGAACCATTACTCTCAAAATACTTATTTATCTGGCACCACTCCAGTTTCCTAAAACAGACACAATCTATCCTCTTGATGCCTGACATCTTTGTTATAATTTTTTGTTGCCAAAGTATGATTTTAAAATTATTTTAGGCACATTTTATACTACACACTAAATTTCTTTACTTTTCCATCTCTTCCAATCCCTTCACTATTTTTCATGCTTCACAGAAAAGTCTCTATAGCATCAGGCTGATTTCCTTCATACTTGTTTTATCTTCTTTCTCAGTTCCATCTTTTATTTCTCTGATAAAACTGAAACTTTCATTATCTTTGGTTCAGCCACACCTACCCTTCATCTAATTCTACTTAAACTAAAAGGAAGTACATTTAGATTGGGTACTCTTTACTTTGAGGGTGGTGAGGCACTGGAACAGGTTGCCCAGAGAAGCTGTGAATGCTTCATCCCTGGAAATGTTCAAGGCCACATTGGATGATGCTCTGAGCAACTTGGTCTAGTGCAAGGTGTCTCTGCCCACGGCAGAGGGGTTGAAAAGAGATGGTCTTTAAGGGCAGAGGGCATGTTGTGCATGTGCATTCATTAGTTTTCTTCCAGAGCAACCACCTTGCTCACTGCAGCCCTACCGGGAAGCAGCAAGACATCTCATGCTGACGGGAAGCAGAGAATAAATCTTCTGCTTTCCCTTGTTTCCACATGTGGCCTGCACTTTTACTTCATTACACTGCTTTTATTTTGATCCATGTAATTTTTTTCAATCTTCCTCTCTTCTCCTCCTCCATCCTGCTGAGGATGGGAGTGATAAAGCAGCCTGGTGGGCATCTGGCATCCAGCCAAGGTCAGCCCACCACAAGGTAAAGATAAAGGTTTTCCAATAGCTACACATGACATTCTAAAAGGTATGGCCCACATGGCATTAAGTGACATTTCCACAGACTCAGTGGTTTAGAAGCTGAGAAGCAGCTGTAACTCAAAATTCCCAAGCGAAGCTGTGATTATGAAAATTAGTTTATTGTTCAACTGACACTATAAAGCACATAGACAAAGGTATAATTATAATACAAATTAAGTTTTGAATGCTCGATCATTTCCTACACTATAAACTGGTGTTTGCTATTCTTGGGATGCAAAAAACTGTTCAATAGCCACTTGCCATCCAAGCACATTCCATAAAAACCAAAGTGTGAAAAGCAAACAGTTTCCAAGATTCACCCACAACAGCCATTGCCCACAACAAAAGATGTACTGTTTTTGTGAATCAAAGGCTTTCACAGAAACCATCTGTTGCATTCTTATCTTAATCACGGCAAGGTTGCTTTTCTGCATTGGAATATTACAGAATTCTTCATTTCATGTACCTTACCACAAAGGTAGGTGTCCTAGGTTACAATATAAGATGTAACCAAAAGTATTCTATTATCATCTCCAAAAGCTGTTAAAGCAGGTGGGGCAGTGCTTGTTATCCCCTACCATGACTCACCCCTGATAACTCCCCCTGGGAGCTGTCTCTGTTTAATGGGCAATGAAGGATCCACCGCATGACTCATAGAATTACATCAACCCATTGTGAGATGCTCCGCCCAAGGGGAAGGAGCCAAGCACTCTCACGTGGATATAATCTGGGGTTTGGAGCAACACAAGCAGCCTTACCTACTGGTTTCCCAGAGGACAAGAGCTACATAACCAGCACTGGACCTTCCAAGGAGGACCAGACCTTTCTACAGGATCACTGCTTCAACAGAACCACTTCAAAGAGAACTGCAGCTATCACCTAACTGGACTGCTACCACCACCCTGCCCGGCGGGGTGTCAGGTCGTACCCTGACTCTGTCAGGTTAAACCAGTGTTTCTGTATTATTGCTTTGTTATACATATATATTAGTAAAGAACTGTTATTCCAATTTCTCATATAATTGCCTGAGAGCTCTTTAATTTCAAAATTATAATAATTTGGAGGGAAGAGGCTTACCTTTTCCATCCCAAGGCAAGCTCCTGCCTTCCTTGGCAGACACTTGTCTTTCCAAACAAGACAGTAGGTATTGTAAGTCTATATTGTGTCAGCACTGAATTTAAGTTTCAAAGGGTATCTTAACTACTTTAAGAGTTCTTTCAAAAATTCAAAGAAAAAGGATGAATTTATTAACAAACAAATTTAACTAGAACAAACTTAATTTATTTTAATTGCTAGCTCCTTCAAGTGACAATAATTAAATTCCCATTTTCATGAGAAGAGAGAAGCACTAACATGAAAACATTTTTGCTTTATACTACACTCAGGTTGAACAGTATTCTGGCTACTTAGTTTAGGGAAGAAGAACAGATAGGAATATATTCTGCCACCTGATAAATCAAACATCCTGAGCCTGAAAGTCAGACATTTGGCGGCTGCTACTGGTGCTAAGCTCTGCAGTGTCCAAGGGATGCCTGACAGTTAAAGTAACTGTTTAGACTATTCAAAACAAAAAAATTAAGATAACAACATCCAGGAACATATCTTGGCATAACAGCTTCAAGTTAGCTAAACATTTACAAAAAATCAAGGTGGTTTATTCTATTTTAGTTAACCATGAACTTCCTAAATAACTCAGAATGCTGTATCTCTAATCTGCTACAGCACATGCCTATATACACATAAGATAATCAGATGCAACTACCACTTTTCCAGTAATTACACTCCAAAGAATAAAGAATGCCATAATATCATTTTTTTCACAATCTGAAAGGGAAATATAGTTAATATATTTATGCTGATTTGAATAGCTGGCTATCACGTAAACTGGAATATTACTGTAAGTCTGAAAAAAATGAAAACATAGAGTTTGCCTAGAGTTTACCTGCACTTCCAGGACTTCAGCTTTTGCTTGGATTTCAGATGTTAAGTTTACACAAACTGATTCCATAATTTCACTAACATTGTTCTGCAAAAGTTGTATTGTAATTAAAACTAGAGGAGATAAAATCTTTGAGGATTTCTAGGTTGTTGGTTTTTTTGCTGTTGTTGCTGTTATTTTCTTTTAAAGCACATGAGGAAAAGACAATATTTTAAATTTCTCCTTCAGCAGAAACAGAGGAAAACAGTTACAGTGTTGACATATGTCCTAATATTTTTACAAAAATTCTCGATTCTCTGGCTGACTTGAGATTAATATATATTAAATCTCTGAAATAGAGTATTTTGTGAGTTCACAGTCCTTCTTTAAATGAATACTCTTACCTTAAAAACAATTTCTGCAAAGGGACACTGCAAATCAGCATCACATCTGCAGTACGGAGTTCCAATTTCTTCAGGGAATTCCAGCCCTAGCTGAGTGCTTAACTCCTGTGCCTAACAACAATCTTCTATTTACTGCACCACTGTCAGTAAATATTGTGGATTTTTTTTTCCTTGTTCCTTTTGGGAGCTCCCTTATTCTCAAACAATACTCAGAAAATAGGCCACCAGAGGCTGAAACTAGATTCGTCTCTCCAGAATGTCTTGAAAAAAAATCAAAGACAAAACTGAAAAAATCAAATAAACCAAAATTACTCACTTTTTCACAGACCAACCAGCGAAGGGGAAAATGACACCTTTATGCCTAAAAGAACCTCTACTGTTTTGTTTGCAGAGGTCTGTATATCACTAAATGGAAATTATACTGTATGAGAGAGACTTGCAAGCTATAGGTAATCTTTCACACACCAGACCCTTAAATAGGAACTTTTCTGGGTACCCAAAATACCATTTACAGAGAAAAAACACTTTTTTTCTGAGTTTGCAATTGCTCCTATAAAGGATCATGCCTTCTTTGAGGATTTAAAGACCATATGCTGCCCTGGAAGAAAATATTACTTTCCTTTTCTGGATAGGTCCTTTGTTCTCAGTTCTCTCCTGAAACACTGGCTTCCTGGAAACTTGAAAAGACTACTCATTTGTGAGAGCAGAGCTATGGCATAGCATGGAGAAAAAAAATACAAAACTACAAAAAGGTGAGAACTTTGCCTGCCTTGAGCAAAAGAAAAGGTTAAAGCTAGTTTGGCTACTACCTATTTTAAATATTCTTAAGAGAGCTACTGAATTGATCAGGGAGCTGGAGCACTTCTCTTGTGAGGACAGGTTGAGAGAGCTGTTCAGCATGGAGAAGAAAAGGCTCTGGGGAAACATTATAGCCCCTTCCAGTACCTAAAGGGGGCCCCAAAAAAACTGGAGGGACCACAAGGACATGTGGCATTAGAACAAAGGAGAATGGGTTTAAACTGAAAAGTGGGGTAGTTTTGGTTAGATATTAGGAAGAAATTCTTCACTGTGAGGGTGGTGAGGCACTAGCACAGGTTGCTGAGGGAAGCTGTGGATATGTCCTGTCCCTGAAGCTTTTAAGACCAGGCTGGATGGGGCTCTGAGCCCTGATTTAGTCACAGAGGCATTGGAATGAGATGGTCTTTAAGGTCCCTTTCAATCCAAACCATTCAATAATTCTGTGATTCTACTATACTAAAAAACCCCTTCTGCTCCAAGCGTAAACACACCCTGCTCTTTTGGCTCTCTGGTTTGGTATACTCCACAGGGAAGATGCTGTCTGTTCATGAGCAGGAGTGATAAGAAGGAGTCAAGAGCTACACTTTACAGAGATTTTTCCATTTCTGGTGAAACTACAGGTTTTGCAGAACAAGGATCACAGAGGTGGTCTGACACTGATGATTACTGCCTTATTTGGAGACAGATGGAAATGACTGGAATCCTAAAAGGGGCAGCAGGAATGGCTGGTGAACGTGGAAAAGGAACAACAAACTCTATCAACAACTGGTAATGAAAGTACATCTGTCCACTTAAGAAACTGCAGCAATTCCAACTCCCAAAATAAGTCCCTACAGAAAGCCATGTTTTAATCATTCAAATTCTAGGCCTTCTAGCAATTAAGAAAAAAGAACTTTCTATTTTTGCGCCTTTTCTTTAAATACATAATGTTCATGTTTTCTTTCGAGTTATTTTAAAGCTTTTTCTCTTCCCATCCAAAATGACTGTTTTGCATGGAAAAGCAAATGCCACACTGCTGAGGGGCAAGGTGGGAAGAGCAGGAAAGTTTGAGACTCCTTGAAAGGCTTTTATTTTGTACACCAGCATACAAACCGACAGTGATGAAATCTGCCATGTGACCAGATACTAACAAATTTCTTTCTCTTCTATTTTCTCCAGCAAAGAGTTCAAAATCACAAATGCAATTAAGAAAGAGTAATCAAGATGACAGGAAAGAGTTAAAAAGAAAAATGTAGTATCTCCTAATAAAAATGTTCATTCTGTAAATTATGTTACATACTAAAAGTGAATGCTCTTAAAACATTTTAAGGACAAAAATATAGGCAGACAACTCATCAACAATCACAACACAAAGAATGGGATATCTGACACAGTAAACCGAAAGGAGACAGGTACAATAGCACAAGCTTTTCACAGAATCATGGAATTGTCAGGGTTGGAAGGGGCCTCTGCAGCTCATCCAGTCCAACCCTCCTGCCAACACAGGGCCACCTGTAGCAGGTGACACAGGAATTCGCCCAGAAGGGTTTTGAACATCTCCAGAGAGAGAGACTTCACAATCTCCCTGGGCAGCCTGTGAAGTTTAGACATAAAATACCACAGAAAACCACTGAATTCTGGAGATAAACCACTGTTTATCTCAACCACCAAAGAAATGTGGTCCAACTGCTGCAGTATCTAGGCAAAACCACATGTTAATATGAATAGCAGAAGGCTTCAATTCATGCTTGTTGTTGCTTGCTATTGTCTGTGTCAAAACGTGTTTCATTTACAGGTCAAGTATTCTCTCTCATACATCACTTAAAATACAACCCAAATGCTTCTTTTCAGTGTAAAGAAGTTACAGAAGTCCATAAAACTTCACAGAGAGACACTTGTACAACTTTCTCGTACTGGAATTAACCTCAGGCCCACAAACAAGCAATTTTTTTCCTTTCTATCTCACATCCAACTTTAATATGCAAGTGAAGGAAAATAAGAGACTATTTTAGTGATGATGAACAAAGAGAACAGAATCCTGTTCCATTCTTCAATATTGAGTCTGAAACACTATTTGAAGAAAGATAAAAGGGTGTTGAGGGGAGTATTTCACAAATCTGGAAGAAAACATCCCTCATTCCTCTTTTCGAACTAGATAAACATTTTAAGCTGTTAGGCACCCAGATGAATTTTCCATGACAGCAGTGAAAGGTGAAGGCAGTAGTAAATGTTCTAATTTATTTTTTCTGTTCTTTTTTAACCTCGTTTTTCAAACAAACACACACTGATGTCATGTTTTGTTCCACAATCATGCACTGATTAAAACCATATTACTTGTAAAATGGACAGGTTTTCCAAGTCACAATTTTTCACTCTTTTCCTCTGTAAATTAAATTGAAAATAAACGTGTAAAATATACACTAAGGTTGCACAAGTGAACACTCAAGAGAAGGATGGAGTATGAAAAACCACACTATGAGAGATGGGCAGGATGTTGTTCTACAGCAACAGAAAAATATAAATATTTTTGGGTTTACAGGAGTGCATTACCCACAAACTTCCATGCAAAAGCAAGCACACAGATTTGAAAGGACATTTCAACAACTTTTAATTTCCTCTCTTTTAGGTGTTAGAATTGACATACGTATTCTCATTCAAACTAGCATGTTATTAAACTCATCTTGGCCCAGATTCATACAATCCGAGTTTCTAAATGTGATGCATCTAAATATGGCAAACACGCCAGACTTCCTATACAGCCTTCAAAAATAAGCAAATAACTCAAGAAGAAGAATCAGTGTACCAAAAAACTAAACTAATTTGGAAACCTCTCCTCTTCATGAATTATTCCGGAAAGTGCAAAGCATCTGAATTCCTAGCATAGGTGCCTTGATTACCCTGAATGAATCAGGGCATGTGTGTCTGTATTATCTAAATTCCCGGTCTGAAGATAAAGGAAAATATTCTGGAAAACAGGAGGATGCATGCAAACACTGGTATGAATTATTTGGGCTGGCATTCCCACAAAACACCCAAAATATCTGTTACTCATGGAAAAACATAGATAACCATAACTGCATGATGAATGCAGAAAATCTTCAAAATTAACAGAAATATTGGAAGGACCCTACAAAATTATATTGTTCCCAGTTAGCCTTTAATTTAGGTAAGTCAAAACAGTGCAGAACTTACATCTTGAATTTTAAGTATAGGAAGGCCGCGGAGATGTTATTCTTTCTTTTAGTGAACTAAGAGGTGTTGCTTCAGTGAGCACTCAAGAATTAAAAGGTGCTTTAAGTAGATGAACTTCATTTCAAATACCTACAGGAAGTAAATTTAATTATTCAATACGGAAATACTACTGTGGTTAGTTCCTCCTAACATCATCTAATTCACAGATTCATGTAATTTTTTCTTATGATCTGAACCTAAGAGTTTTGTCAGGTTCAACCAGCAAGGGAAAAGACCTTAGATTAAATCTTTGTTCCAACACGACTGCCTAAAAAATAATAAATTTCTAATGTTATTATAGGTCAGATACAAGATATTTTATTAGATGATGGGTCAAATGGTAACTCAGAGACTCCAGCATGACACAACAGGTAACACCAATTAAGTCTCCCCTTCGCTTTCATGCCACTTACCAGCACATCCTTTTCTCTCCAAGGAAAAGACTCCAATGGCTTAGCAGTTTAGAAAAGGTATTACAAATAGAATCTCAGCATGTTTGCAAGCACTTATTTTAGCTATAAACATCGTACTTCTAAAGTACAGCAAAAAGCCTGCTTGGTCTGTCTTCTGGGGGCTACTTTTAGATAGATTTCAGGAGGTTGCTGTTTTTCATCTAGATTCCAAAACCTCATTCAGATTTCTAAATTTGTAACAAGCCTTTGATTTAGCCTTGAAGTTATAGTTTATACTAATGGTTATGACCTGGGAATTGTTCTCACAATGTATACCAAAGCAGTTCTCTTGAGCCTTTTCTAAAACAAGTTATTATCATTGATAAAACTGATTTAAATCTAAAATTGCCTGGAATCATTCAAGTTTCCTCTGCAATTTCAGGGGGACAGGTTTACTTAAACTGAGTGTTCCAGTTACATTCCACTCACATAACCACCCACATGTTTCATCTTTATCTTCTCAGTTTCAAATGTGTATAAATATAAATACTTCATACGTGCAGAAACAGTATGTACAACTGCCACATACCACCAAAAAGCACCCGTGTTCAGTCAAGCCACAGTTTTACTACAGTAAAAAAATACAAAACATTACTGCTACCTGCCATGTTAGGAATGAAAAAAAAATCTCTAGTATTTTCAGTCACGCATATCCTTTATTAAGGTTATTCTTCAGAGTTGAATGGAGTACTTTGTTTTAACATAATGGAATACTTCCATTTACTCTGCAACAGTAAAACAGCTCACACAACCATAGATCAGCTGACAATGAGGAAAAATAAAAGAAACTCTGAAAGCTATGTTCAGGTTGGTAGGTTTCCAAACCATACCTTAATTATGAAATCAGAAAGGACAAATAATTGTGAACTTTTAAGTCTTTGGAGTAGAAGTGACAAATGTTTAGTTCAGATGCAAACAGGCATTCAGCTACTTTACATTCAGCTTGTGTAGAATTTCATATCACAGATGCCATGTGGGATTTCTACCACAAGGAATATGCCATAAAAGACACCCATGTAAGAATCCAAAACCAAAACACAGGATGCACAACCAGAATGAACTTAGCATTCGTTAATGCATAACTTTTTTCAGCCTGCTAGCCAGTTCACTTAATTACTTACATTAAACTTGCGCCAAAATATCTTTTATCTAAACTATACAGACACTTTATCATTATCACCATTTGGCAAACTTTAGGGAAAAAAGAGCATGAAGTTCTTTCACCTGACTCACCAAGAGAAACCATGAACACTTAGATGTTTTTCACTCTTTAAAATAGCTTTACTGTTCTCTAGATTTAGCCTTTGTCTTAAAATAAAAGTACTTAGGAAGTATCTTACAATTCAGAAACACGTACAAAGTTAAACATGTTTTTTCAAAAACATATTCCTCCCCTCTACATATTCAAAAAGTCAGTGATACTATTAAGCCTTCATAATTCATGCAGCAAAAACCAATTTTAGTTACACGCACTTCCATGAAAGTACATTAAAATTACATATGCAGTAGAATAAGTATTAAAGCTTCTTTTGCAAGTTACATAAGCAGTGAATTTAAGTCCATCAGCAGCAACACACTTAAGATTTTAATTCTGGACTCATCAAAACTTAAAAAAAACAACGCAATCAATAGATGATCAATATTTGGCACTGCTATCTAAAACAGATATGGTATTACTACAACGGAAATAAAATGCATTTTTCCTCTTATAAAAAAAAACCTTATGGTCATTTTAAGACTCCTGGTGAACATGTTAGCATAAAATTTCATAAGCATCAGGATGATACAGCCTCTGTACCAGTGTAACAGCAACCTCATTAGCAAGCCATCTCTTTTAAATTGTTTGTGGTTTAATGACCAAAATTAAAACAATACACCATTGGTGTAGACCAATCCTTGACCTTCGACTGTGCAATTTATTTCACTCCTACATACTTCAGTCTCCTCATCTAAAAAAATGTGAATAAATAATACCTCTTTCAAGGAATCTGCTACTAGGTTTTCAGCAATGTTGATGAAGTTTTTCACATTCCCTAGGGACCCTGTTGTTCTTAGCAAACAAACTACAGTCAGCAAACTAAACTATTACAGTTCAAGAGAGGGAGAAATGTCCACAGACTCCACTTTTCAACAGTTACGTTGAAACGTGTTCACTCAAAAATGTGTTCACTCAAATGTTTACTTCAGGACCTTGAGAGACAGAAATTTATGCAAAACATCCCATCTAGTGACAACGACTGCAGTTGTCTACAAACTTACCAAATAACTGGTAAGGAATTAAAAGAGTGTGTCTGTGTGAGTGTGTGTGCGTGTGTGTTTGTCAGCTAGTCATGAAAAGAAGATATGCAACCACAGGGCGAAGGTAGGGGGACGAGAGTTAAAAATTACAGCATGTCTCTGTTACTGCAGGAAGGAAGAACAATTTCCTATGTAGCTTCCACAGCTGGTTCCAATTCTGTTACTGTTTCGATTACTAATTCTCCCATGCCACTCATAAATTACCTTCAAAACATTAACATTTAAGCTCTCTTATGGCACCACAATTTCATGTAATGTGACATGAGAATAAATTGCTAAGTGACTTTAACTATGCATCTGGAAAGAGGAAAAGATACAATTATATTGTATGGACTTGAGGTCCATGCTTGGTAGAAACATGCCTTCCTTCATGCTTCACCCAGGCATATTCTCTTATCTAAAGTTTATGGCAGAAGAAAGCAGTGCATTAAAGCCAGATTATGTACCTCATATTGCTAAAATGGTTGTAATACCCAACGACACTGCAATAATTTTCAAAATGCTCAAGGCAAGTACTAAGCACTAAGTTAAAAATGGTAACTAGTGTGAATATCCTGGTTTTATTTGTAATTATAAAGCAAATAATTGTAGAATGTTGTGCCCAACAATTACAAAACGCGCTTGTCTTCTATGCATTTATATGGTATATATTACTACAGTACCTATATATGCTGAGATCCCTCCGGCATATTGTATCAAAAATACGATTTCCATACATGTAATGTAGTCTGAAAATTCCAAATGATTACAATTAAACCTGACAGGACACACAGCTAGACAGAGAGCCTTTGATTTCTACAAAGCAATCAAACTGTAATTGTTCAGTACTCAGTTCTGGGTTATACGGGAAAAGAACAAAGACCTCAACAGATCTTTCACTGGAATGTTGCCCATGTTAAATCCAACACTTATTATAGTCATTCCTCAAGGAGCCTGAGGTATATGAGTATTCAGAAGCAATGCTTTCACTTTTTAATCCAGACTAAGATAACGATCCATTGTGTTGGCAACAGACAACATTTCAGCTGTGTGCTAAATGAAATGTGTCCTTACTGAAATAATTTCACAGATTTTTATTGACATTATTTAAGATCTCATACATCTTTCTTCCTTCATAGCATATAGAAAATGTAGATTAGCTACAACCTATGATATCTGTCCTTATTCAGTAGGTTTCTTGATCTTCACAAGGAGTTGCTGCTGATACTCCATACTATACAAATATTACTTGAGTTACAGGAAAAACCTTCCTTTGCAATCTAAAAGTTAAGTTTGGATTATATAACTCAAATGAAATTGCTATTAATTGTATACATCATAAACTTGTTAACCTAGTTGAAATGGATTAACAACAACACGCATCTTCAACTTGGTTTTAACAGACAGTTACCGATATATTTTCAGTTCAGACCAATCTAGTACAAAGACGGCAATTTCAGATATTCAGATGAAGCTCTACAATTACTTTCCCTGGAAGAGTCAGGAAAGAAAAGCATAGTCCATAGATATAAAGAACTCCACATTTCAGACCACATATCTACTACATATCTGCCATAAAATTTTCAATATGACAGTTGCTTTTGTGCTTGTATGTTTTAAATAGGATAAAATGTCCCATCTCGCAGGCGTGCTACCCTGATACTCCCGTAAATATAGTAGGTTTGTTCATTGAGCCACTTGGATGCCACCAAGACAGAACCATTATTAATGCCTATTATTTATAAAGAATCACTGAATAGTTCAGTTGACAGGGACCTGTAAAGGCTATCTAGTCCAATGCCCCTGCAATGAACAGGGATATCTTCAACTAGATCAGGTTGCACAGACCTCTGTTCAACCTGGTCTTGAATTTTGTTTCCAGATGGGGCATGTACCATCTCTCTCTGGGTGACCTATTCCAGCATTTTACCAGCCTCAGCGTAAAAAACCTTGTATCTACGCTAAATCAACTCTCTTTTAGCTCAATGCCATGACCCCTTGCTCAATAACTACAGACCCTGCTAAAATGTTTGTCCCCATCTTTCTTGTGGGGCTCCTTTAGATACTGGAAGGCTGTAGTAAGGTCTCCTCAGTGCCTTCTCTTCTCCAGGTCCCAATTCTCTCAGACTTTTTCTTCATAGCAAAGGTGCTGCAGCCCTCGGAGCATCTTTGTGGCCCTTCCCGGGGCTCAAGCTGACAGGTCTATGTCCTTCTCTTGCTAGGGACTGGCAGAATCCCCTCCCTCCCCTGCTCTGGATGCAGCCCAAGACATGTTTGGCTTTTGAGGCTGCAAGTACACATTGCCAGGTCATTTCCAGCTTTTCATTCCCAAGTCCTTCTTGGCAGGGCTGCTCTCCATGCCTTTGTCCTCCAGGTATGTAAAAACAAACAAACAAAAAAACCCCATAACAGGGAAAAAAAAAAAAATGACCTTTGTGTATAATGCTTATGTCACAAGTGCAGTCTTGCTGTTGTTGAGAAAGCAGATACACGGTATTTCATACCTCCTGGCTGACTGATCGGTGAGGTTCCTAGGGAATGCATGATTCCATAACTACTGTTTCCATTAAAAAAGCAAGCTCAAAAATCCTCTAGCAGTTCTTCCCCTGTAACAAGCAAGTTCAACATGCTGTTCTATCTAAAGAGAAACAAAAGTACAAAATATGCCAAAAATGTGCGTGAGAGAAGCAGCAAGCTTATAAACACTTACTGGCTTTTCACAGGAAAGGATGAAGTGGTGGGAAGGAACATATGACCCACAAAATAATCTGAATCAAATGCAGTCCAAGATTTTTCGCTCGTATTTGTTCAAATTTCCTGTTATGGACATACTCCAGACAACTCATAAGGAAGCCAAAACAAGGATTCCCAGTTTTGCATAGTTTGCTGCACTTGGGCAGAATTTAACTCCTGTTTCTGGAGTTCATTCTGTAAACCCAAATTCTTCCCATTAACCTCATGTTTGACATCCCCCTTGAACGTGTGATCCATGAAATGCCATAGTTTAGTTCTGCAACTAATGCCATCTCACATAACACTTACTGCTGTCCCAGACTTGACTGGTTCCCGAGCCTCTCAAGTATTTACATTTCACCTCTTGGGAGCCACACAAAATGGACAGTAGATATGTTTACAAATCAAACTGTTTTCTATGAGTTTTTCAATGCCATTATTCTGTTTATAGAAAAACTGCAAAGTACAGTCACTTGAAGGCACTTTTCTTTACATTCTTGCTCTCAGAATTTACCTGGCCTTCCATATCATACATTTCAGATACTCTGGATCCTCAGTTCATTCAGCTACAAGTAATATGCAGTCTGAGAAAGCAAAAATGGATCTCTGTGTAGAGAATGATGGCAACCCCTTGTCTTTAGGTTAGTCTCATGAGATCTGATAAACCACCGCAGAGAGGGAGAAATTTCCTTTACTTTATTTAAGGAGTAAAATTAGGGAGTTTAGTATTCACTTCATAATTCAATTCTTTCAGAAATGACTATGTAGGGCAATCTATCAAAATGGTAAAAACCTTTAAAATGCAGAAACCCTGACACTGGGTAAGTTTTTCCTACCTGTGAACAACTTACCCTTAGAATTTCAGTGTAACACAGAATTAAGGAAATAGAGAAAGCAAAAGAATCCTGCTTTTAAAACACAATCATCAGTTTGGGACAAACAGGTACAAAAATTATTAAAACCCACTACAAGTTACTCATGCATTCTGAAATCCTCACAGTCACTATGATACTGTACAATTCCAGTAGCACAGACCATAGGTGAGGGAACAAGCTAGAAAGAGTGAGCAAATGCATATAAATAGATTTTTGCAGCTGGTTGTGGATATCAAGGACTTACAAGTATCTATTAATACTGACAGGGACCAGGCAGATAGAAATTGCACTATTAAAATTTTGCACAATAAAGGGAGTGGGAGAGTTCTGTCTAAGACACTGGAATTTTTCATAAGGTTACATATTTGCTCCAAGATTATATTTACTGTTCAAGTAGCCACAAACTTGCACTTAGAGAACTCAAATAACCAATAAGCTATAACGCGAACTGCATGCAATTTAACCTATCCACCCTGAAGGATGAAAGACCTGAGATGACCTTCTTAGAACTTGTAATTACAACAAGGTATGGTATGTTAAGCCTAATGCTTACACAGTAAGCCTTCCTCACTGTAGAAGTGCCAAGCTGAGAGATTATTGTCAGTGTGCCTCCTGCATGCATTTTAGCAAGAAGAATGGCACACAGCGAGGTCAGGCAGTGCATTGTCAGGGGCTGCCACACAGTGTTTTCAAAGCCCCTACAAAATCTAAAGCTAGGTTGTTTTCTTTGATGAAAGATGAGTTGTTACAGGTTACAGATAAATTAAATATTGTTTATTCAACTTACTTCAAATAGAAACATTCTGCACATGTTTGGATTCACACCAGCTCTTGGCCTGCAAGACAAACTTTCTAACACAGAAAGCCTACCAATGATCTTTCTTTAAGATGATCTGTACCTCAATCACTTCTGATTTAATTTTCTTTAGCTACAAAAATTTCAATACCTACAAGGAGCATTGAACCAAAAACAGAGGAAGTTCTAGGAAGTTCTAGTTACTGGGAAATTCTCCTGCTCAATTCAGTTCTGAAAATGAGCCAATTACCTTCATATGTAATCATAAGAGAAAACACAGCATAAAAATACTTCTTCATTTACTTTTAAATTTGTTTTAAAATGCTCAAAAAAAATATCACTAGTATTCCAAAAAGGTGAACACACAAGAAGTGCTAAGGTTGACATCAGAAAAAAAAAAATCTTCTTACTATACTTGGAAAGCTAGTATGTTTAAAAAATACATAACCATCAGAAGGAAACATGAATCTGCAATCCCATGTTTTCCATTTCTTTTTCTCTCCATGCTTTGGAAATTTTGAATACTTTAAAGTATTACTCAGAGTAACATTAACTCTTCTTCAGACACCCAGCCACAAGATGCAGCTAGACACAAAATTTTCCCAGAGAACTTGGGTAATTTCTGTGATATTCTTCCACCCACTCGAACTTGGTTGCAGAGTCCTAAAAGTATTAGACAGAGTTGCAGCTTCCATTAGGTCCTACACTGTGAGATGATTCTCAAGAGGTAAACTAATGCATTAAATTGCATTAAACTACATTAAACTAACTAACTAGAGAGTTAAACTACAGCTGACAGCTATTATATTTTTTACAGGATAGGACTAGTTTTCATAATTATCATGTGAATTGGGCAGATGCTTATTTAAAATAGCCTTATAAATAGCATAGTTATAGCTGATTTAGATTTAGTGACATTCATTTTACTCAAGAGAATTAATATTTCTGCCGAAAATGCATTGAATTATTTTACTACTGCTCATTCATTGAAACACTGGATGCAGTTTCTTATTTGGACAACAAGACTTTGAGAAATCACAAGAAACTACCATTAGGCCTTCTCATAAATTCACTGTCTATTCAGTGTATCATAATTGTCTTCCGTAAGAAAAATATTTTATGGACAGCAACTAGACTAAGCCTCACACCATTAATTCAGAGATAACTGAAAGGATCTGCCTTTAAAATTGCAGTTGTCCAATGCAGAAACTTTACTACTTACAGGCTTGCGCTGTCACAAATATAAATATTTGTTATTTTAAAAATACATTTTTCAGAAGTTCCTTTACAGAAAGGAGAAAAATACAGCAGAGTCACAAGAGATAGGGATACAAGCAGGAATGGGACAGAGAGGATCAACAGAATGCCTGATCCCTAAAAGGAACCTTAGGTAGAGCAATCAATTACGACAGAGTACTGGTTTGACAAAAAGAAAAAAAGCAAAAAAAAAGCCCCAAACCTTGATGCCTGAGATGGCCACCTGAAAAACAGAGACTAGAGAGGAATAAGGGAATAAAGGTAGGTATTTATTTGAAGGGCCTTCAAAGGTACACCCTGGGGAGTCCAGAGGCTACTCCCAAGATGGACACCGAGTAACGAGTTCTTCACACTTTTGTACGTTTGGTTCATTTGCATATCAGGGTTAATTCTCCAATTAAAACTTCAGTTAGTGATGTCATTTTCGCCAAGTTTACACCCCCTTCTAAGATTTTGGTTTGCACATTTTGGGCGCAGGACAATCTGGGTGTCCTTGGACAGCAAACTTAGAGAGGCTTTGTTATGTCTAACTAGCATGAGAGAACAGAAGTTAACAGGCTACAAGAAACTTCAGAGTTACACACTAGGCAGTACAGGATTTGAAAAATAAAAATTTAAAATCTAAGGCATCATCATCACCAAAGAAAATGCTAGATAAGGCAACATTTCATCATAGAACAGAGAAACAATTCTGAAGGACTCTGTGAAAAGAAATGTAATAAACGCCAAGTTAAAACAAATGAAGCTATTAAAACAAGTAGTTATCATAGCATTGACAGAAAAAAAATCCATGTCAGAATTTTTAAACTGTTTTCTATTGAGATATACTGTGGAGTTTACTCCGGCATTGTTATTTCTAGAATTTAAATCTGGATAATATACTTTTAATGAGTCAAAAACTATCACCCTCTTATGTGTGACCTAACATTTAACCTTGTGTGCCTGCACACCTATGCATGTCATCCAAATAAGACAGCATTTTTTAAACATGAGGAAAAGTAAATGTATGAAAAATACACAAGTGATATAAAAAAGCAACTAGCACATGGGGGTTTACATCTTCTCCAGAATTTTAATATGTTCTACATGAAAAATTTATGGAGACAAAAACCAATTTATTTTTAGATGATTTTAAGGCATTTAATTTGGCATAGAATGCTCTTAAAGACCAAGACTTAACACTGTAGATCAAGAAGGGATTGTCTTTAAAATGATTCAGCACTCTGTGTCACAGTGATCATATAAAGCAGGCATGTGCAGTTCGTAGACATTTGTGCCGGTTTGGCCAAAATCTGGTAATATACTGAGAATGATTACACTACTTAAATTTTCTTCTGAATTTCCATTTCTGATATTTTTGGTACTCAGTAGAAAAGGTAGCAAATGTACTTAAAGAAGGAATGTCATTGAGAAATATCTTTATTCTTTTATTTAAGGCAAGAGCAGTTACTTTGTGGCATTAGCTTTGCAAGAGACATACACTGACTATTTGTACTTTAAAAAGTTACAAATCTGGTGGCACTGAAAGCCAGATGATGCCCAGAGATGCCACACATAGCCTGATACGCACATTTGCATTCTTTGAAGAGACCAGCATGTTCCAAAACAACTCAAGTAACAAGCTGGTTAGAAAAAGATAAACCTTTATAAATCTAGATGATGCATGAAACTTTTAAGATTACTGAGCTGAGAAAGAAACACACTGCTGCATAAATCCTAAGTAACTTCTCCATCCTCCAACTAATCTTCCAAGGCTGACAATTCCATTTTCAACATGGGAGAAAAAAGAAAAAGGCTATATGTATAATGTAAGTGATTTCCTTATTTTTTTGCTTCCCTGTTTAAATAAAAGTATTAAGTCCTATGGTTTGCCTGTACTACCTAATAGGAAAAGAACAGCTAACTCACACAAACTAGTAGAGGCAAACATTAATATAAAATTTGTCCTGATTCATAGGAAATTGCAACTCTTATAAAGGTTATCAGCTCTTTCTGACACCTGAATTAATCTACAAATACACACCCTACAGTACGTGATGGGGAAATATCACTGTATTCCATGTGAATCACCCTCTCTTTGTACACTTTGACTATTAATACTCTTGCTGTTACTGTTTGCTTTCATATCCCATTGCTGTTTCCAGTAAATTGTTCTTATCTCAACCCATGATCTCTGCCTTTTGTGTCTCCCACCAGAGGGAGGGAGGGAGCAGCTCATGGTTTTCTTTTTAATGGGAGTACTAAACCGGGGAATAGCATTCCCAAACCATATGAATCATGGTTCATACTCATTATATGAAAGATGACCTATGGGGCCTCTGTAGTGCAAAAGGCCACCATGACTGAGTTCAACCCTTTTTTAAGGCCTTGTGTTTCTCACATTCAGTGAGAATGCTCACTGAAATGAATTCCACACATCCACATAATCCAAATCAAAATTTTGACATAGTACTACATACTCTGAAAACTGGTTCCAAGCTAGCTGCTAAAGAGGGCTGCAGAAACTATGCAAGACCACTAAAAGTTCCAGGAAGGCTGGTGTGCATCTATGGTGTTTTCATGTCCCTCTATGCAATTGTGGGGAAGACAAAAAAAAAAATAAAAAAGAAGTGTATTGATGTTAGCTGGCAGTACTAGGGCTAAGAAGACTGCTCCCCTCACAAGTTTCTCATCTGCACCTTGAGAGCACACTTTGTTGCAACATACCATACACTTTCATTTATTAAACACCGGTTAACTAATTAAACTTGGAAATAAAAATGAAAGTCACAAATCACCCTCTTTTTTGGTAGAAGCAAACTATGTTTTGTCTCTGTCTTCTGTCTCATCAATAGTGAAAAAGCGAAGGTACACCACTGGTACTTCCAAGTGAGTATGCATACTCAGTCTCACTTACAAAACTGGAGGTCCATGTCTGCAGTTCCACTGAAGTCAACACAATATTTACATGAAAATGGATCTAATCCTCCAACTCTAAATAATGAACCTGAGCTTCATGAGATGGCTATTTATTAGCTATTTGCATTAAGCCCTATTTTAGAAAACTGAATGGGAAGCTCCCTAATGCTACTACATAAAGGTCTTGTCTGAACTATTTATTTTGTATTGGGAATAACAGTTATGTAACATATCACCTTTTTGCTTTTCTTGCACATGATGCCTATATGAATGTAACTTTTGCTTAAGAAACTAATTTTCTCATATAAACAGATGCAGGATCTTAGAAAAAAACTGAAGAAGAAGTCTTCATCTTATCTGTCATTAAGTAGATACTTTGAGACATTTCAAGATATTTTTCTACAGAACCAACAGATTTAAAACTGATAATGTTCAAAATTAAAATACTTCTAAGTAGAATAAAGGAATAAATAGTTTACAAAAGCACATTTCAAAAGCCTCAGAACCGGATCACAAAAAGGCATGGTTAGTAAAAAGTCATGCAATTGGTTTTTTATGATTATTCAGGTCCTCTGGAGAAAGTAATTATATTGGTTTATAAAAGGAAATCAGAAAAAAGTCTTTCTTCTTTCCCTATTTGGTTATTCAAATACTTATTAATCTTTAGTTACAATGGTACATCAAATAAACATTTATAAATAGTACACAAGGTAAAGCAGTAAAATACTATCCAAGATCCTAAGGATTTGAAAATAATTTTACTAGGCTTTAAAATACAAAGAAAAGGATAAGCAGGAGTAAAGGAAGAAAGTTCAGTGTGATTGCTGTGTGATCTGGATACTGTTAGCATCAAGTATGTATAGTCCCTGTATACCGCTAAGTGCCCACCTGCAAATAAGAGATGCCATTGCAGCAGTTGTAAAACAATACATGTGGTAGTCTCACATTCGTAAAAATCCAAAGCCGTCTTTTAAACAAACAGCAGACATTCCCAGAGTCAACAAAATTGCTCTCCAAGGATTCCACTGGAGTGGTCTGCAGTTCCAATAGTTTAACATAAATCACTTGTTCATCAAAAATCCTGTGAAGACTTGTTTTGGAGAGGAAGTGTAACTGCATGTCACTTACACTCTTCCTCCAAACGCAATCCTTTTAAATTATTTATTCATCCCCACCATAAATATTTCAAATACTTGTTATCATCCACTTCACTTTCCTCTTGATTCAAGCAAGAGTTCTCTGTACCTGTATTTCTACTTATTCTGTTTAGAGCACAAACAACTTTTCAAAAAGATAACACTCACATGCCAGATACAGAGAAAACCTGCTATCTTCCATTTGTGTTTTCCATAGTGATGCCAAGGTTGAATACATGTGACCACTGCAGTTAGCTCCCTGGCCAAATTTAGAAATATTTTATATATTCTAACACTGATGGAAACAATATGCTATCTGTGCTTCTTTTTAAAGTATATTGGAAATTTGTTGCAACTGCCAAAAAATGCCTCAAGCATCATGTAAAGAGGCAGTCATCACTTCCTTTTGACTGTAAGTTTTTTAGGTTCTCAAATAATAAGTTAATTTCAGTATCTTCACCTCCAAAGACCCCAACTTACAGTGGAAGTAAAGAAAATAATATTCAGGATAGAATGTTCATATACCATTGCATGTAGAGAATTTCCTAATATTTCCAACTACCCATTTTTGTTAAATAATACTGTATCAAAAGTACAGTCTTGTGAATGAGATAAACATGCAGAACACGTACTTAAAAAGACTTAGTTTTTTTTTTCTTAACGGTTATGTCACAGAATTGTACAGTCTCAAGTTTATGCATGCCTTAAACATACTTGGCAGGAAAAAAATCAGAATTCTACTATCCCTCCAAGGGCAGTAGAGGACATCGGCTTCCACAAAATCTTCTGGCTATAAAGAAATCAAGGATCTCGGGAGGGATGAGCATGAGGATCTCATGTTTCAGCCATGGAAGGTTTACAGCCACAGCATATCTAGCCCTGAGATGAAGGACACCTTGCATCACTCTTAACAGCTCCCTTTTCAAACACAGAAGTGGTACCAGCAGCTCCTAAAGAAGGCTTTCTACAGGCTCCACCAGCTAAATTTGACCTGGTAAAGGGTCTCTAAAGGAGCTGATGAAAAGTAAAAACAGGACACAAGAAGATCTCTGAGCTTTGCTGAAAAGGGCAGTAAAAACAATAATCATGTTTTATATCACATTTTATTTAATGTGATAAATCACCTCTCTCTACCTTTGAAGCACCTCACAGTCAACAAATATATGCCTACTAATGTTCACACAAAATATTTCTGGAAATAAACTCACAGGACCCTAAGTACCTATCTGTAGAGGAAATATTCTAAAACTTTTTATATTTTGTCATATTACAAAATTATTAAAATTCATATCATCCACCAAAAAGCATGTATATACAGCAGAGAAGGCTTGGCCTTACTAAGTTCTGCAGAATAAACGGACAGAGATCCTGCAAGTACACTCTAGGAACAACTGGTAACCATGAACTCTGGGGCACTGGGTTGAAGAGGAGATGAGCAAATACTCCATGTCTTTTTATCAAAGACCAACATTCCCTGCGGGAATTACCTTGTTAGCTTCCTCTCCGTATGATGATCTCTGTTTCTTAAGTTGAGTATTCCTTTCTTTACAGCTTCTGTTTGATTCTCCCACATTGGAAGACAGAGACTGATTATTTTGTTTTCCCTTAATTTTTGCGAAGTTTGCAAATCTGTTTTAACTCACTTTGGAGATATTCTTTCTCATTCTTTGCACCACCAGTAACCACATCAATGATCCTTAAAAGAATGCCACAACTTGTTCCAACTTTAATATAAATAAAACACATTTACCATTTTCATTGTTAAGACCTCAGAACATATTATGCATATATATGGAAAAAGCATTTTCTTCATCTTTATATAGGAAGGTAACACACAAGCAAATTGAAAGCAATGGTTAACTGCTACCTATTTTTTATCAATAACTAGAAATATTTAAAAGATAATGCCTCTTGCTCTCAAAACCACACTTTTCTGTCTCTGTTGCATACACAAAAATTGCTTTGTTCAGCTTACTTTTCCTCTTTAGACAAGATGAAACATGACTGGGTAAATAAGATTCAGCAGTTACAGGACAGACAATTCTCAGTCTAAATCTTACAAATCCCTAGGATGACTAAAAATTCCCATAACATTTATTTATTTTTACAATACCATAATTTTTAGTCTCGTACCATAGCCAAATTCTAATTGGAGCAATTACAGTCTATTTAAACTCTCCATCTAAATCAGCAGGAAATGGCTTCCTTCCATCCTGAACAAGTAAGTATTACTGGTATGTCCTGTTAAACTTCTGTAAAAAATTTACAAATATCTCCAAGTAATTCTAAAACCTGAAATACAGCCATGCTATCATTTTGGAAACATGCCAAATCAGAGTGCAGCCTTGAGCCTTGAGGAGGCCCAAGGCTGTACTTGTTTCAGGGACATAATTACAACATGATTAGTATCCCTTTGGTGCTGCAGGGAGAAACAGCTCTCTGTTCCAGAGCAGAATGTAACTCAGCTTCAAACAGAAGGTAAATCTTCGCAAATCCATCTGGCAAATTTTTCAACAATCATCTTTACCTGTTGCCTCAAGCCAAGAAAAGTGTCACAACATGCTAACACTGCATTAAGTTTTGTTAAAGATCTCAGCACATTTTCTAATGACATTTCTAATTTTCTACCATGTAGAACGAAGCATTAACAAATACACACTCTCTTACTAAAGTCTTCTAATACGTGTCATCCATTCCCTTGAAAAATGTTTATGTCCTTGATTTAAAGCTGTCTGCCTACCAATCCTAACACGATTGCTCTTGCTAGTCTTTGTCCCTCTCCAGCCAGATTTTGAGTGCACACATATCAGACAGAATCCCAGTGCATTTTGCCAGGGAAAAAAAGCTGGCCAAGACTCTACCGTATTTCCCAATCCAAAATTTACCACATGCAATATTGCCCTCATTATGCATTTGCCCTCTTGTAAAATAAGCTGTTTTCTCTTTAAAAGATTTTCTCAAACTTTCTAGGAAGGTTTAGATCACAGGATAGATCACTCCTGAAAAACTTCACACTACAGAAGACGCTTTGCTTCGTCCCTCCACCTCTCAGCTTACAACCACATGAAAAACAGACACTGACGATCCCACCAGGTTTTTACACCATTAGAAGAAAAAGCACTACAGAAAAGCAAGTGCTGATGACAACTCAAATAGCCAGCTTCTTATTTTCCTCACTCCCAAAATTAATGGAAGCCTTTTATATAAAACAGGATACTAAACCAAGAGGAAAGTATCAGAGGGAATTAATACCAAGTGTACCTGTTGTCCTCAAATGTGCTTGATAAAGCACTATTCCTTACACTACTAAAAAACAAGCACTGTAAAGCATTTGTATTAATACTCACAAGCATATCGTGCTTTGTTAAGAATCTTCACTTTTGACACAAACGGAAGTGAATGATACTACATTAGCAAGTCATTAAATCTAAATATTTATTTGTTGAATTTAACATCAGTATCAACGCAGATTAATCAAACACAGAAAAATGCTTTAAAACAGCACCCCAAAGACTTGCATATATCAAATGAACTTACACAAATTTGGGGAAAAAAGTACCTCAAGTCAGAATTCACACGCTTAATACAATTTCTAAGGCTCTGTTAACAAAATTATGTTTGGTTTGTATAACATGTCATTTATGCAAATTACAAAAATGCATAATATTCAAAAAATGCCAGTGCCAATTCAAAACATTCAGCAATTAACTGCTGTTAGTTATTTCCCCATAAAAACACCAAGAAGGTATGAAAAATTCCCATCAAAGGTAATAACCACCAGCTACTCCTTCCATCTTAACATTTATTTAGTAAAATAACCCATGTGAGCTGGGCAGTCCTGGGCCAACCCTGGACTCAAAAGTTGTCTGCCTCATAGCAAACCCGATTTGACAAATGTCTCTACTGACAGCCTGTCATAAGAAAGCAAAAACAACTGAACAAGCAATAGTGAAAAAACAATGTTGCTGTAATAAAAACCACATCTAAAGTCAGGCTTGAGAGATTGGCAAAATGTCAGGGTGAAGCCAGTATACTGGTGTATTTTATCTGTTATACAAAATTCACAAGACTTCAGATTACAAATTATGTACTGCAACACCTAGAACTACTAAAGAAAAATTTGATTCCTTCAGGATCAAAACCACAGATACTTGTGTTTTCAAGAAATTAATTTAGCAGCAAAATATGATAATAAAAGAGAGACAGTCTTACACTACATCTGGGGAAAAAAAAACCATTCAGCTTTCAGTTTCTCCTGTCTCAGTTCTGCACCCATGCATACCAACCACAGGCTATGTACAAGCAAGAGAAAGGAATCACAGAGTTCTCATAACTGCAACACCTGCCTTCCTTGGGGCTCACAAGATCATACTGTGATCACCAATCGATCAACAGGAAACCAGGAAAGCACAGCTGCTTCCTGATTCCCTTCACAGGAAAGAAAATAACTGAGTTCATGAGCAGCAGTAAGGGAAGGCTCTAGACCCCAAAGGCCTCTGGCATTCACACTGACACAAAATCTCCCCAGTTATAAATTAACTGTTTAGACTGAAAACCCACAAGTCTCATATTTCTGCTGCTCTGCTTATTCTCAACCAAATCTATTCTAGACTGTTTTGTAACTATTGTCTTAAGTTCAGACAAACTTAAATCACACCAGACTGCAAGTTACCTTTCTGTCTGAAACTTTTCATTAGGGTCTTTTAACTCTGGTCTCCAGTAACTCCACTTCATCAAGCCAGTTGTTGCATTATTCAATACATAAAAATAAAAAATAAATATCAGTGTCTTGTTAGAAATTAAAACAGCCAATCGGCAAAGTGACTACTGAGAAAGACAGGCTAAAGTAAAATCAGCTGTTTCTGCACATTGTTTTGCCTTTGGCATTCTGGAGAAGTTGGCAGAAAAGAAATAGTGATTTTAATATAACATGACCCATAGCAACTGAAACCCTCTGAGTCTATGATGCCCTCAGGAATACAGACTCACTCCACAGTGCCCTAACAGCTAAAAGTTAAGAGAATACCTGACACAGATCAATAGTGAGTAAACTTAGGGTTTACGTCGTTCTCAAGGAAAATTCCGAATTTAATCTCTCCTTGGTTGCCTGAGACAGACCAAGTCATCTGTGGGGTACAGATACGATCACAGGAGATATGAGACTAAAATGTACAGTTTGATAATTAAAGAAATCCATAGGCAACAGTGAATCAAGTGAATCAGACAAAGTGATATAAATACCTAAGACACCAGAATTCCCCATCACTTATCCCCTGTGAGTAAACAAAAAAAAAAAGAAAACTTTGTGATCCTGTAAGTTTAGGCTGACTCTAAAAATGCGTTATGTCATGGCTTAAGAAGTTCCTCTCAAGCATTTAAACTGAGTACTCTAAACTTTAAAACCTAAGTTCAAAATATGCAAGGTAAGAGGTGTTATAGAAAAAGAACAAACAAACTGAATCCCCAGTAAAAATGAAAGAAAAATCAAAAGCAAAGCCTTAGTACACCTGGAAGTTCAGGGGTTTTTTAGAGTTTGGTTTACATTTGTGTAACAGGACATACAGGTCTTTTTCTGTTACCAGATGGTTCAAAACAGCAGTAAGTAAGGCTGTTTTCACAGGACTTCTATCGTTGTTGTTACACATGGAAACTATCACACAAAACCCAATGCCACAAAATATTCAATCCAGGCAGTTTTGAAGAACAAACATCAAACCATTAATCTTTTTGCAGAACCATCAAATCATTGGGGTTGGAAGAGACCTTTAAGATCATTTGGTCCAACCCAGCACTAGCACTGTAACCTTTAAACCACTAAACCACATCACCCAGTGCCAGATCCAGATGCCTTTTAACTAAATCAAGAAAGGCTGGTTAACTGAGTATCTGTGATACCAAAGTTAGGCTGTTAGGGGTTCTCTTGATTTCAACATAGATAGAAAAATCTGTATTCTCAACAACGAACAGGTCTGGCACTTTTTTAGAAAAAAGCAAATCGAAATAAACACAAATAAACAAAAACAACCAAAAAAAAGCCCTCAGTTACCACAGTTAGTTTTCTAAAAACAGTTCTGCCACAGTTTTTGTCCCTAGATTCAAGCCCACCTCTGCTTCCTCTTTCTCGTAAAAAAATTATACATATGCTTTGGGAAATAAACCATTTAAAATATCCATATTAAATATTCATTTATCTAGTTCTTTCATAACATGAAATCAAAAAAGTAAAGAATATGTACTGACTGATGTTGCATTTCCCTTGATATTCACATGCAAATTTTTGTTTTAAATCAAAGCATTTTTAAATGAAAATAATTATTTGCATTTGATGAATAATCATTAGAAAAACAGAAAACCTGCATTTTGAACAAGACATACGTCACCTGGAAATTCCATCAAAAAGGAATAGCACACATACAAATCAGAGCCCACTCAAAGGATTAAATCATTAAAGAGAAACAAACTACTTACATTATCTTCCTCTTCTGCATCATCATTGTCATTGTCATCATCACTGTCTTTGAACCCAGGGGGAAGTGGTGGCCCAATGAATTCTTCATCATCATCATCATCATCATCATCATCATCATCATCAGTATCCTCAGCTGGACCTTTAGCAGAACTCTGGGATTGCATGGAAGGACCACTCAGGGCTTCATTTGAGTTGTCCTCACTTTCACTATACACTGCCTCTCTGCAAGGAAAATTTAAAGCGTTACTGTTCGAAGAATTTTCAGATAAAAGGTGTTGAGCACTCTTGTAAATCAGGAGACACCAAAATTAGCAGCAAGATGCACATTAACTTTCATTAACAGAGTGTAGGGCCACCATCATCTTTTGAAAGGCTCACAAGTCCAGACTATAAAAGTTACATTAAATTACCATTCTGCTGTTGCCCAAATCGGTTGTGCAAACACATTATTTTTGGCATAGGGAAATTTCTGAAAAGTTGAGTTATTATGTTTATGTTCGTGCAATTTATTCAAAATAGCCGCGCTCCCTCTGCTGGCAGTTTCGGAGCAGCGCCACTCCAACGGGCAGAAAGGTCTGTACAGAGAGAGAAGCTCAACTTCTCAGACTTCGTTTGGGAGCTTATATTTTCAAAACTTTTAAGTGAGCAGGCAGCAAAAAACAGTCTTCTTTTCCTCTTTTCTTTTTTAAACTATAGAGGTATTGTTTTGTTTGTTTAAAGTTTAGATTATCACTTTAGAACTATAACAAAAACACAAAAGTTTAAGAACATAATAAAACACTAAGAAAATCAGTTCTGACGTACGCAATTCTGACAGAGAATTCTGCCCTGCTTTGCCTCCAGAACCAGCTGTACACTAAGCAGGTACTAAGTTGCACAGAAAAAAATTGTGTTGCATAAGCAATTGAAACCCTGTTTCAGGAAGAAAAGAGTATACACTAAAACCAACATGACCTAGGTCCTCAGATGTTACAGTGAAGAGCCGGGTTTGCACGCTTGAAAGTTTGTATAGTTTAAAGACCTAGATCAGAATATGATTACCTAACAAATCTAATCCAAATAAAAAGAGCTTCTCTTACTCTACAACAAGGGGGCAATCAATATCCTTTTACCAAAGGGAAGGTTTTCCAGCATGTGAGGCACAGATTGGAATCTTCAAGTAAGGTATCCTCAAAACTAACATCATAATACTATGTGCAAAACAGTTGTGTTTTGAAAGTTGATATGCATTCCTACACTAGCAAACCACACTTCTTTTCCCCAAAAGCCAAGCTACTTAATTAGTTTTGGAATGAAATTAAATGTACACTGTGCCAGTGAGAAGGATGTATATAACATAATGATTCAAGGAGGCCATTCCAATCCTTGAATCTCAAATTTTCAGACCTTTCTACAGACATCCAAGAACAGTATCTACCCTTCTTCCTAATTACCTTTATCATTCTCTCATTTGGTAGGAAGGAAATTGATCAAATCAAACATTTCAGTATTTTGAGGGGCAGCATAGCCATTCTGCATGTGACATGGCCAGAGCTGCAGTGCGATTTTTACGACACCCCAAGCAGGGCAGGGACAGCCAATACTCCAGCAACAGCTACAGGTATCCTCTGTCCTGTCTGGGATAAAGTCAAACATAAGAACACACTAATGCAGCCAGACCAAAGCCCATCTACCTTTCTGAGAGCAGCTGGGAGTGGCGCTGACAGAAAGGACAAAACAAGTGGTGTTTCCCTCAACTTCCAGTCTTACAATCTTACTCTACCAGGGGCTGTAAAGAAAGAAGAACCATTTTGAACCATTTTTCCCAGGATTCAGAAAAGTGTAAGGAATTTTTTTTTGCTTTCCCTCATTACCTCCTCAGTAAGTGAAACAAGCTGTTAAGAGGAGAAAAAGAAGAAAGCTGTAACAGAGTACAGATGGCATACTGAGAGGAGAAATAATAAAAAACATTCTGAGAGTTGTGCAAGTATGTGGGCATACCCCCCCCATGCGTTCACTCTCTGCACATCACTCACTCTATATTCTCAGGTTTTTCGTTTTCATATACAAGTGGATGCTTTCATTTCACAAAGCAAAATTATTATACGTACGCATAATTAAACTACCATAACCATTGTAAATATTTCTTTACAGCAGAATAGCTCAGGAGCAAAAGTAATCATTAGCTGTGTTTCACATCATTTTGGAGTGAATTTTTAACAACTGAAAAATTACTATAAGGGCTACTCTCATAACTTAAAAAAACCTCTGATAATTTAAAAAAAAATTAAAATTCAGTAAAATGTTGCCATATTCAGAGAATAAAAGATGCTATGCATATTAGATCAGTTTATAGTAACTAAAATTTTCGGTACAAAAAAGAACTAGAAAATCCTGTATTTCAGACTTAAATAGTCAGTTGCAGGATTGTTCCTCTGAATCATGACTGATTCACAATGGCATGTCTCTTTCTCTAGATTCCTGTTTTTACCTCTAAGTACTAAGCTATGTATCCTTTTTTAGAAGGAAATATAAAATTCCACGAGAGCTTTTCATATCAAGCCCTTCCTTCTCAACACTTAGTAAAAACAAAAAGAGAAACAAAGAAAATTTACTATAAGCAGAACTCTGAGGAGTTATCAGAGCCTACCTAATAACTCAGCATACTGAAATGTATTTGTTATCTTCCTTTATAATAAGTCCCTGGAGGTCTCTCCTGTCAAGTCAATTAGCAGAGTAAGATAATTACGGAAAGCTTCTGTATTGCCTGACTGCTCCCCACCTTATCACTTGTTTAAATTGCTTATGTGTATCAGAGTCACCCATTTACAATACACAATCATGTTACATTTAAATTGTTGTCATCCTTCATTATGTCACCAAATGGATATATAAGATCGTCAGAAACAAATGGAAGCACAGAATATCTTTCCCTCGAGCACAAGACATAACACAGGGTCCAGAGAGTAGTATATAGTGCAATCAATTATTTCAGTGAGAGTGCACAGGTTTTCCAAAGAGCAATAGGCAAAAACTAAACTTTCTAACAAAAATTTGTTCAGTCTGAAACTCTACAACAACTCTACAACTCCACAAGCTCACTATTATATTGTCTATAATAACCTACCACATATAGGCTCTATCAGCCTGTAATATGCATATATAGAGGTCTACTAGAGTCTTGTATGGGTTGTTAAATTTCCATAGATACAGAAACCTAAAAATGTACAGCTCACTCATGTCTGCCAGCCTTGCCACACAGTGGAGTTTTGTGGTCCCCATTGCCCTCAGCTACTTTTGATTCCCCTGCATTTCAGAATTCAAACTGTAAAATCCATAGCACATATTGTTTGTCAATAATAGACAAAAGTTTAAGAGTAAATTTCAGACTGAAGTCAAAACAAAAAACTTTCTCTACCTCATCATTACTCCATAAAATCTGCACACAGAGGCTGTCCACGTACTTAGCCTTCTTATTCATCAGGCATGAACAAGTATATTCTATCTACAGGTGGGTACAGCAGCTGCTAATAAAGTCATCATATGTTGTCATTATATGTGCCCTAATACTTTCAAAAAATACATAGATAACGTTGCTATTTTTCAAAAAGTACGCAAAACAGGATCAAGGGCAATAGCAAAATTGACTATTAAATATACATAATGTCAATATTTGCAAATATTGACATATCTTTAAGAAAGAATTTTTTTAAAAAATTTAAAATCACTATTTCCACTGGAATACTTCAGATAACAAGACATATTCCCACAAGCTAAATGATACTCATGTTATCAAAACAAGCAAACACCCTCTTCATATAAGAAACATGCTACATGGAATCTCCCACCATATCTAATACCTTTCAGTTAATGTGGGCCCAGCCCCTGTCACACTGGATGCTGAAGCTGATGATTCAGTGCATGGAATTCTAAACTCCTTTTCAGCCAGGTCTTCTTTTTCTCTTTCACGGGCCTCTGAATAGGGAGAGCACAGAAATAACAAATAATCAAGCCTTTTAAAAAATATTAAAATACTGGCTTCCTGAGGACAGTAAGCCAGTTTTTTTATCATTTTCAGACCTAGATGAAATACTTGAAAAGGCAACAGCAAATAAAGGATTTAACCTGAAAATACTTTTTCACGTATATTAAATTTCCATTGCCACTGCAATAGTCACTCAACAAAATGTCACGAGGAAAATGTAAACACCTCCCAAATGTTCATTTGTAGACACTATCAAATGTAAGTTGACCATAAAAAGAAGCTGATATTTCAATTATTTTCAATACTATAGTAAAACAGCATGATCAATTCAGAGAAATTTTGATGTTTTCATAACACAAAGAACCAAATTAGTGCAGTTAAAATATACAGATGTGTATATAAGAGAATTTTAGATATCATCTATGGAAAAGAAACGCAAAGTGTTGCCTGCATTAGTAGTTAATTTCTACTTCACTTACTGAAAAAGAATCCCTGTGCAACGTTGCAATAAAACCAAAGTAAACAAAAACTTCCATCTCATACTAAGTAATCATGGGGGTTACATGTATGGCTACTAAGTTGCTAAAAGTGCTCAAAGAACTTCAATTAAGGAAAGAAAAGTTACTTTCTTTCTACACAAGAAACATTGTGTTCTCTTTCTGCTCACTGTTTGTTAGCTAAACAAAAACAAAAACAAAAACAAACCAACAAAAAAACCAAAATCCCATGTTTTCAGCAAAGCTAGGAAACATTTTCCTCTAAAGAGAAACACAAACAGTTGCAAGATACAGAACCAGGAAACATATTTTGATCTCAGTTCCACAAATCAGGTAGTGGGGGAGACATATCCAAAAGTTATCACAGGCATTCCAAAAAGCTAAAAATCAGGAGTGTATCTCAACAAATCTGAAAATAAAGTGCTCACATTAAACCATCCCTCCAACAAATACACATTTTTGATTGCTATACTCTCAATACTAAAACTTGTTTCTAAGTTCAATAGCTGAATTACATACAAAGCTTTATCATTTTTGGCAAAACCATCAGCTTTACAAACAACAAAATGCTGTGTGTTTCCATTACAGGCATAAGCCTAGAAACCTGGTAGGGGGCTGGGAGGTGGTCTGCTGCAGGGCAATTGAGAGGACATACTCATGATGCAAGATATCTTGACTTAAAAGCACTGTATTTTTGCAATCACTTACTGAATTTCCCCATTAAACAAAAACATGATGTAAATAAATGATTCCTCATAAAGAATGAAAGCTCAACCTGAATGGGTATCAAACATAAAAAGGTTTCCAACATGGACATACACTGGTGTGTTTAGATTCAGCCAACACAAAAAAAAAGACCCAGTCCAAAATGAATTTTGGAATCCCTTGTATATTTGAATTTCATAGTGTCTTAAAGTTCAAAAAGTCAATGAGCCTCCAAAGAGGTCTGATCCAGTTCTGTATAGAATCACAGCAATAAAAAACATGGCATCACAGTAAAACAAAAGGCACACATTGACCACAAACTCGCCAAGGCAAAGGAGAAAGCATGGATAACTGGGTTGGAAAAGGGGTTTGTAGAACATGCATGAGTGTTCTCAAAGACCTTGTCTGGACTGGTGTTCGCTTGATTACAAGCAGCAAATGATACAGTTTCCTCCATCTGCCACTCTCAAAACAGCACCCTCAAAAAGTGCCCACTCCCAGCACAGCAGAAGGCAGAGACAGATTTGTGGAGGACTGCTATACAACTTGCTCCTTGGTCTAAGACACACGTTTCTTCTCCACTACTTTGCTGTGTCTAGATTAAAGCTGTTTGCACCAATTTCTCTCCCAAAATAAATACACAGCTAAGTAAAAGAAGAAAGGCAAGAGTTTGTGTGGTTTTCCTGTATCTGCGAGCTGTGTCTCACAACAGGAGCTTTGCACGTGCACACTCCTCTAACACCCTCAGACAACATCAGCAAATTGATAACTTTACTGTTCATCAAGGCCCAAGCTGTTTACGGCTGCCTTCCTTGAACAAAAATAAGTTTCTGTTTTGTTCTCTACACAGCCAGTCCGAGACGCTCCAAACATCACCCTGAGAGAGCAAATCAAAACATGCTTTAAAATGCAATAGCCGACTACGCTCGCACTTCTTACCCAAGACTTTCCTGCTCCTCTCCACTGCAGTTCTTCTCGTTTGCTCAAACATAGCTTCGAGGTCGAAAGTCCGAGCCTTCTTCCCTGGAAATGAAGCAAACGGAGACTGGAACACAGGCCCACCTGGAGCTGACAGGCCCCACGGCTTCGCCCCCCGCTCCGCCAGCCAGCCTCAGGCCCCCCCGGCCGCATCGCCACGCACCGAAGCCGGAGAAGCCCATGGTAGCCGCCAACTCCGGGTCGGGTGTCCCCAGCATCTCTGCGTCTGCAACGAGAAGGGAGAGCAAACCACGGGGGTGAGCGGGGGCCGCGGGTGAGCTGGGCCCGCCTCAGCCCCGGCGTCCCCGCCGCTCACCGCCCTCGGCCGCCGGCTCCATGCTGCGCCTGCCCCGGATCCACAACAGGCGCCGGCAGGAAGCGGCCGGGCGGGGACAGCCGGGCGGGGATAGCCGGGCTTTCTTCCCAGCGAAGGAACAGAACGGCATCATGGAGTCGGAACCCGTGCTCCTCGCAGCACCACATAAAACTAAACTACGTTTCTGCGCGTGTTGTGCAGACGCTACTTCAGCACTGCCAGGCTTGGTGCCGTGACAAATTCCCTGGGAAGCCTCTTCTAGGGACAGGCCACCCTCTCAGGGTGAACCTTTTCCTGACGTCCAACTTGAATTTCGCTTGGCAGAGCTTCATTCCGTCTCCTCTTGTTCTGCCGCTGGTCACCAGGGAGAGGAGATCAGCACGTCCCCACCGCTGCCACCCATGAAGAAGGTTTCCACAGCCGGAGGCTTCCCCTCCGCCCTCCCCAAGCTGAACAAGCCAAGTGACCTCAGCATCTTAAATCTTGCTTCGAGACACTTCATCGTCTTGGCCCCCCTACTCTTGACACACTCTAACAGTGTGATGTCCTTCCTAAACTGAGGTGCCCAAAACTGCACATAGGACTCGAGATGGGGTGGCAACCCCATAGTACAGTGTAGAATGGGATAGCGACCTCCCTTGACTGGCCAGCACTGCTGTGCCTGATGCACTTCACAACATAGCTGGCTCTTCTGGCTGTCACTTTTGGCACACTCTTGACTCATATTCAACTTGTCATCAACCCAAAAACTCAGATTGCTTTTCATGGAGCTGCAATCCAGCGTCTCATTCCCCAGTTTCTCTGTGCAACCATGATTTCCCTGTCCTGTGTGGAGAATCTGGCACTTGTTAGATTTTATATGATTGGTGATTGATCAGCTCTCTGTCCAAATCTCTTGTAAGGCTTATCTACCATCAAGGGAATCAACAGCTCCTTCTGGTTTAGTATCATCAAACTTAATTCCCGCAACCAGGCCATTTATAAGAACATTAAAGAGCACTGTCCCTAAAATGGAGCCCTGGGGAACCCTGCTGGTGACTAGGCACTAGCTTCTTAATCTTGAGAAGATAGAGAACTTCCTCATTTGCTGTTGTGCTGGTTTCAGCTAGGGTACAGTTAATCTTCACAGTGGGTAGTACAAGGCAATGTTTTGGATTTGTGCTGAACACAGTGATGATTATACAGAAATGTTTCTGTTGTTGCTGGGCAGTGCTCATACAGAGCCAAGGCCTTTTCTGCGTCTCAAAGGCAGGGAAATTAGGGGTGCATGGGAGGTTGGGAGGAGACACAGCCAGAACAGGTGATTCAAACTGGCCAAAAAGATATTCCAGACTATATGACATCATGCTCAGTATATAAACTGGGGGGAAGAAGAAGAAGGGGGGAACATTTGGAGTGATGGTGTTTGTCTTTCAAGTAACCATTACGCATGATGGGATCCTGCTCTGCCGGAGATCACCGAACACCTGCCTGCCCATGGGAAGCAGTGACTTAATTCCTTGTTTTGCTTTGCTTTTGTGTGTGGCTTTTACTTTCCCTATTACACTTCCTTTATCTCCACCCACAAGTTTTCCAGCTTTTACCCTGATCCTGGGGAGTGGGGTAGTGAATGAGCAGCTGCTTGGGGCTTGGTTGCTGGCTGGGGTTAAACCACAACAGTGATGTAAACCCTGCAGGGTTTGAGGTTTAACTTTATGAATCTTCATTTGGAAAGCAGAGGGTGAGAGTGGATTTCCTTTCTTGTGCCATGTGCTTCTGCCATTATTGAAGCTTTCGAGAATGGATGCTCGAAAGCAGTCGAGGAGAAAAGAGTCAGGGCAGTCTAGGCAGCAAACATAATTTATAAAGCAGATCCCTCTGGAAATCCAATTTTCTCCCAGTACCAAAATTTCCTGTGACGTTTTGGGAATGCCTATGCTGTTCAGAGCACACACATCACTTAACAGAGACCCAGCCTCGTTAAGTTAAAAATCTGATACAGCCACACTGATGTTTCATCCCAAATTCTGGAAAATCAGCAGCCACATCAGGCCAGTGCCATGCAAAGGCTATTTACTCTGCTTTTACACCTTAGCTCTGAACAGAGGCACTGTGCATGCCTTGGGAGGCCCCATGTTGTCCGGAACATGGGCTAGTTATCCAGTGTGCAGTTTGCACACCAAGGTGAGGCATTTCTATTCCTGTATTTCTATTTCTATTTCTTTATTCTTGTTTGTGCAGAGTAGGGAGCTGGGTGTTAACTCACAAAAGGCTGGCCTCTGGATAATCAAAGTTTTACACTATTTATACATTCTAACAAACAAAGGCATCAGCATTCATTGGTTACAAATTACATAACTTCTTTATTAACTAGTACTCAAACCTCTATTTGCTGGTTGCACATCTCGCTTCTCATGGTTATTAGTCTGCAGGTGCAGTTCCTCCAGTTGAGTCTGGCATCTCTTTCGAGTAGATGGTTAATGGGTCATCATCACCCACTTCTGGAATTACCTTTCCCCCAGTTACTGCTCGGTCCTGCTGACTTCACTTCTGGTGGTTTTCGTTTAGCCAGCCCATTCACCTTGGGATTGTCTTCTCTTTTCCTTAAAACAAAATATTAGCCAAGTGTACAATGTTAACAGTGCAACTGCATAATCATAACTGTCCAGCCACAGTTACTGATTAACAAACAAAAAAAAATTGCAAAGTTTGATTCAAACCCCTATTCAGATCTTGAGGGACTCAGACCTGGAGGGGCCTGATGTAAGCTTGGTTTTGGCTTATATCACTATACACAAAATCACAGAATCACAGCATTGTTTGAGTTGGGAGGGACCTCTTGAGGTCATCTAGTCCAAGCCCCCTGCCGAGGCAGGGTCACCTGAAGCAGGTGACAAAGGAACACATCCAGGTGGCATTTGAATGTCTCCAGACAGGGAGACTCCACAACCTCCCTAGCATTCTGTTCCAGTGCTCTCCCACCTCAATGCAAAGAAGTTCTTCCTCATGTTGAGCTGGAACTTCTTGTGTTTTAGTTTATGACCACTGCTCCTCATCCTATAACTGGGTACCTCTGAAAAGAATCTGGCACCATCCTCTTGGCACCCACCTTTGAGATATTTATATGCATTAATAAAATCTCCTCTCAGTCTGCTCTTCTCCAGACTGAACAGGCCCTATTTTTGCAGGCTTTCCTTGTAAGAGAGATGTTCCAGATCCCTAATTATTATAATATTATCATTATTTCATTCTATTATTTATTTATATAATTAATTACTATTTATTAGAATAATTAGTTATAAACACTATATTCTATTAGTATATATAGTTATTACATAAATCTTACATATCTAAAATATATATTATACCATCTATTTTATATATTTTCTCATATGAAGATAATTATTTTCTTATCTTTATTATTATTATTGTTATTACTACTACTACTACTGCCTTTGCTGAACCTTCTCCAGTAGCTGCTTGTCTTTCTCAGATTTTCTTTCCAAATCTGGACGTCTTCACCACTCTGACCTATACTGTCATTCCACAGTACCACATTGGGCTGGCAGCAAATAACCACTGAATTATTTAGGTTGGAAAAGATCTCTGAGACCGACGAGTCCAACCTTTGACTGATCCAATACATGTACGTTATATGTGTGATCCTAGACCCTGTCTTTGAGTGGGCTGTCACCGGGGCCCAGCCAGAGCTACTGTGCTCGCAGAGCGGGCAGGCGGGCACGGANATATAATTAATTACTATTTATTAGAATAATTAGTTATAAACACTATATTCTATTAGTATATATAGTTATTACATAAATCTTACATATCTAAAATATATATTATACCATCTATTTTATATATTTTCTCATATGAAGATAATTATTTTCTTATCTTTATTATTATTATTGTTATTACTACTACTACTACTGCCTTTGCTGAACCTTCTCCAGTAGCTGCTTGTCTTTCTCAGATTTTCTTTCCAAATCTGGACGTCTTCACCACTCTGACCTATACTGTCATTCCACAGTACCACATTGGGCTGGCAGCAAATAACCACTGAATTATTTAGGTTGGAAAAGATCTCTGAGACCGACGAGTCCAACCTTTGACTGATCCAATACATGTACGTTATATGTGTGATCCTAGACCCTGTCTTTGAGTGGGCTGTCACCGGGGCCCAGCCAGAGCTACTGTGCTCGCAGAGCGGGCAGGCGGGCACGGAGCTGCCCAGGGCCACACACAGGACAGGAGCCGCTTCCCTGGGGGGCTCTCCTTGGGGCCACCTTGTGCCTTTGAGGAGTTGCACAGCAGACCACGCCTGTCCCTCACGTGGCCTTGAGGACGCCTCGGTGATGCACCGCAGCCCCAGGCAGGCTGTTAGAGCGTATTACAGGATGGCTAAGGTTGGAAGGACCACAGTGGGTCATCTGGTCCAGCCTCCCTGCTTAAGCAGGGCCATCCCAGAGCACATGGCATAGGGTTGTGTCCAAACAAATGGGAGAGCTACGAAAAGGGAGACTCCACAGCCGCCCTGGGCAATCCGTTCCAGTGCTCGGCCATCTGCACATTTAAGTTGTTCTTCATGTTCATGTGGAACTTTCTGTGCATTAGTTTCTGCCCATTGCCTCCTTCCCTCTTGCTCAACACCACCGACCAGAGCCTGGTCCATCCTCTCGCCACCCCCTCCCTCCCTTTAGATATTTAAGCACACTGATAAGCCCCCTCTTAGTCGGCTCTTCCACTCATCCCCTCCGGCAGCAATCACCTCCCCTCGCGGAGCCGCTGCCCGCCGCGTGCGCCGGGCAGC
>VZTD01004798.1:1550298-1565397 GCA_013397725.1 Rhagologus leucostigma | reverse complement strand
TCCGCTCCCTTCCGCTCCCTTCCGCTCCCTTCCGCTCCCTTCCGCTCCCTTCCGCTCCCTTCCGCTCCCCCCGTTTCCCGCCGCCGGAAGCGGCCTAGCGCGGGGCCTGCCGGGATTGGGCGGGCGGTAGAGCGGCGCGAGAGCGCGGCCCCGCCATCGCCGTGTTGCTGCTGTCGTTCTGTCGCCGCCGTCACGATGCCCGCCGCCATGAGCCCCGCCGCGCCCGCCGCGCAGGAGGCGCTAGAGGTCGCCGGCCGCATCATCGACCGGCAGATCCAGGACGACCGCTGCTACCCGGACCTGTCGGAGCTGCTGGCGGTGCCAGCGCCCGGTAAGTGAGGAGCCCCCACAACCCCGGGCCCCGCCGCGGGGCGGCCTCGGCCGGCGCGGCCCTGCCGGACACTCGTGCGGGCTGTGGGCCCTGCTCGGGGACTGGGGCCGGGTATGAGGAGGCGTCTCGGTCGCGGGGTGGGGCGGGGGCCGTGTGGTCTCCGCTTCAGTGCGCGGGTGAGACTTGTGGCTGTGAGCACTGCGGGAGGGCTGAGCTTCAAGTGCCTCACATCCCTCTAAAACGTGAAGAAAACGGCCTTAATTTTCCATTCTTCTATTGGGAAATCCCGTGCAGAATGCTTTTGTAGTAACCAAGTGCTCACCACCATGCCTAAGTTACAAGCAGCCTGGAAAGCTCTCTTAAGCTTCTTTGACTTTTTTGGTCTGCAACTTTGTGTCACACTTATGATATAAGGTCTACTTTCTCCCATCAGACATTTGTTCTCCTTAACACGTGGAGGCAGCGGTTTTTTCTCCATTAGTGCCGACTGCCTGGCAAAGTGGGCTCTGAAGAGACATTTTAGTCATATATATGCAGAGGTGCCTGGATGCAAACAAAGAGTATCTGTGTTCTGTTGTGCAGTGATGTGCATGACTGCAGAGTAACTGCTCTGGCAGAGTCGTGGGTACACAGCACATAAAACAGTGGATGTATGTGGGTGTTTTAAGTTGGTACTGGGAGAACAGTCAGCCTCTCTAGGTGAAGGAATATGCTCCTGGCTTGTTCATGTGAATGTCTGGCCATACAATGAGAAAAGCGCTGGAGAGTATGACAGAAAAAAGGGGATAAATAGTAGGCTGGGGTCCAGGTGAGTTATAAGAAGAGTTTGTTTGCGAATCTGTGTGCTCTTATCTGATTTGAGATTTAGACGTATTGTTTCTGGCTTTGCTCCTACAGAAACCTTGTCCACACATATCTTATGAGTAGTGATACTTATATGTTTAAAGTCTCTGCAGNTTTTTTTTTTGTGTTCTCAATTGCAGGTAGCCCTACCGTATCTGGTATGTCAGATATGGATTATCCTTTACAAGGACCAGGTATGCTGTCAATACCCAATCTTCCGGAAATCAGCTCAGTCCGCCGCGTCCCACTTCCACCAGAGCTAGTGGAGCAGTTTGGACGTATCCTTATGAAAACAAATGTCTTAGATTGTGTAAGCAGTAGTATTAGAAACAAACTTCTTGCCTCCATATTTTTCTTCCCCAATCTTCTTGTCAGACTGCCCGCGAAAAACTTTAATGTTGTTTAGGTTCTCTTACTAACACGCTTAAGTGGTAACGAGGTGCACTTGTGTAGAGTTGTTGGTAGCATTGGTTTCTATATGAAGAGTTTTCAAGTATACAGTTTGTGTAGTGTATTAGTGATTTTTTTAAATGCTCCAAAGAGGATTTTGGCTTTGCTACGCAGAATGCATTTAATCCTTACATCAGCAGTGCTTCAGATATGCAGTGCAATTGTATGATGGGAGTATTTCCAGAGATCAGCAGAGCTTGGTTGACCATTGACAGTGACATCTTTATGTGGAACTATGAAGATGGGTATGTAGAGAATGCATTCCTGATGTTGTTTCATTGGTATTATACCAGAATTAAGCAACTGCAGCAGTGGAAGATTGTTTACTGGCAGCATAGAAGTGTGCTCTTCTGTTTAACTGATCTTAATTCCTTTTAGGTTTTACTAAAACTTTTGAATAGTAAGTATTTAAGGATCTGTAAGAGTTGGTAATATTGCTGCCAAATCATCTACAGGTGAGAGAAAGGAAAATGTATTTGCTTTGGTTAGACTTATCTAATATCCTAAAGTTACTGCTGTACTTATGCAAAGGCTTTGCTTGTGCTGAAAAAGTAGATGCAAATTACTCTGATTGCCTAACTTTTATAAGTAGATTTAGTAAGTACTGAGATGCATGTAGAGTGGCCAGTCGTTCCCACAATGATCAGTAATAGGGCATTAGTATTTTGAAGTATTGTGATTGAAGCTCTCCACCCTTGCTTATTTTATGGATGTATAAACTGAAAATAAGTTCATCAGATTTTGAAATGGCATTGATGAGTTTATAGTTTGCATGGTTGCTTCTTTATTTGCCCACATAGTAAGCATTTGTGTAGTAAGAATTGCCTTGTACAAGTTGTTGAATTTCCTAACAAGAATAAAGTTCAGATTAGCTACTATCGATACATTTACGTTGTATCAGAGTATATTAAATACAATCCCCAAAGAAAATAGCGCTGCATGGTGTTAGTGATAGATAGTGGTGAGGAAGGTGGGAATTTTTGCTTCAGATAATTTTCATGGGTGGAAAAAACCCCATGTGATTTCCTTCTCTTGATGTTTATCAGTATTGCAGATGCTGCACTGTGTAATTCAGAGTAGACTGTATGAATTAACAAAATCCAAAAACATGAAATACTGCAGTTGGATTTCAGGTTTGAAACTCAGCTATAGGAGCTGCGAGCAACTCAAATGACCTGCTTTCACTGAAAGTGAAAAATGTAGATAGCTTCAAAGTGTTACAAAAGTATTAATCATTTTTAAATATACATTGATTTTATTTAATATATTATTATGTGATGTTATATGATAAATTTCATGAAGTTTTTTGTTTATTTGTTGTCAGAGGAGATCTTGCTTATTTTGATGGCCTCAGTGAAACTATTCTTGCGGTGGGCCTTGTAAAGCCAAAGGCAGGTAAGGAATATTATGACAGAGATTAGAATTGGGCAGTACTGAACCTTCTGTGTATTTTTTTTAGCCTTTATAAACAGATGCATTTATATTTTATATAAATAATACGATTAAAATATAAAGTAATATAAAAAGCAAAATATGGTTTTGGTTTTATAGATGCATAGATATTAACATGCATATGTGTTTAATGCGTGTCTCTTGGTGCTATCGTTTAGTTGATATGGTAGCATTCAGTCTCAAGGTTGGATTCAGTGGTCCTGGAGGTCTTTTCCTGCCTCAGTGATTCTATGATATGTGAAAATCTGTGGTTTATATGTATGTGTATATGTACGCACAGGATATATGAGTTTGTTTTGATTTTAGAAACATCATGAAATTAATTATGAGCCAAAAATAATGTATAGTTTAACAATTATTTACACTGATAAGCTTGCATTTTTTGCCACATCACGCTTTAACATTTGTACTGTTTATAAATTTTCATATTCAAGTGATAATTTCCATGAGATTCTGGTTTATAGCCCTCACAGTTATTTCAGTATGTACTGCTTAGATAACATTGAAGTCAAAGTTGAATTGGCAAATGAGTTGAGTTTAAAAGACGCATGTGTGTAAGAAAAATGTCGTTTTAAATATCCTGTATTTCATGAAATGGAAGTCGAGCTGCTAGTTGATACTCCTTTCTAATTCTAGAATTTTGCAGATCATTAGGCTTTACATATGACTGTTCTGTCTAATCAGTTGATGTGGCTTTCCAGTGGATTTGTTTGCTTGCATCATTGTGATCCAAGAAGCAGGGTGCAAACTAAAATTTTCTTTTTTTATTTAGGTATCTTCCAGCCTCACGTACGACACTTACTTGTTCTGGCTACTCCTGTGGATATTGTGATTTTAGGGCTTCATTGTTCTAATATACAGTCAGGTAATTCTCTCTTTTCCCCTTATTCCCAGTTGTGTATTAACAAATATACGTCAGTTTTATTAGTAGGCATTCAGAAAATTAAAGACACCCCCATGTGCCAAGTGCCTTGCTAGCTTTTAAATCTTTAAACCATATTACAAGCAGGGAAGGTAATTTTTATGGTGTGTACACTTGCTGGGTCATGGACTCCATGAGAAGCATTGAGTTTTATTACTCACTGATTTAATGTAAAAAGAGCTTTCAAAACAGGTGCTCCTGTTAATTAAACAGCATGTTGGAGAGGGAGAGGTGGCAGGAGCATGAATCTTGAAACTGGTGAATAGAGTCCATTAACTTCGTTGGCATTTGTATTCCAACCACGAAAATTGAGAACCTGATAACATGTTTTTATGCCATATATACTAACAGAAAAAATTGTTTGATTAAAGTAAGAGAATTATACTACTTTGTTTTTTTTAATAATATGTCAATGTGAAAGAGAAAACAAGTAGAAACCTGTTTTGGACTTGCTGTGATTTGGAGGAGAGAACAATCTGAAAATTAAAAACAATGCATTTCCTTCCTTGGAAACCTACATAGAATGGATTTGTTACTCTGCAGTTCACAATGGACAAAAGCTGTTCCAGAATGTGTTCAGTAACTGAAATTTGCTGTAATTTTTTCTGGTTTCTGAAATGTTATCACAGACCTGTAGTGTTTATTAAAACAGCTTAAAAACTAAAGAGGATTTATGTTTGTTTGTTTATTGAAGGTACTGGATCACTCAATGACAGCATGTCTGGAGGAATGCAGCTGCTACCAGATCCTCTGTATTCCCTCCCTACTGACAACACCTATATCCTGGCAATCACATCCAGTGATAATGGGCGGATCTTTTTGGCAGGAAAAGATGGCTGCTTATATGAAGTAGCATACCAGGTGACTGTGGGTTTTACACACAAGCTTTTTTCATTGTTTCACTGTTGTGGGATCTCAGCAATAATAGTTCTAAATCGTGTTGAGTTTGCAGTCTTTTTTCTTCTATAATTGTGTTGCATTGCTTGGTTGCACAACAGCTTAGGGTAGATGCATTTTCTTTGAAAAAGTAGTTATTTTGTGGGGAATAGCAGTGCAGTTTTGGTCAACTTGAAAAATTCAAGTTGTGATATCTGCACACTTTTTTTAATGCAAAATTTTCCTTTTAATTATCACCGTTTTCTTTCCATTGAATAATATGTACTTGTTGAGTTAAATCAATAGTTTGTGGTTAGATCTTTACTTGTTTTCATAGTCATCCTTTTAATGACTTTTTAAGTATCACTCCTTGTTTGGATTTTGTTTTGCTTTTTCTTTCAATGCTGTATTTGTTTTAAATTGTAGGCTGAAGCAGGCTGGTTTAGCCAGCGCTGTAGAAAAATTAATCATTCGAAGAGTGCGCTGTCTTTTCTTATTCCTTCGTTGCTACAGTTCACATTCTCAGAGGATGGTAAGTACTGATGTTAAAGACTTAACCAATAACTTAATGTAAACTTTTAAAATAGTACTACCAAGAAGTCAGTCTGATTATTGTGCTTACTCCGAGCGTTTAGTTATTGTCAATGATACTTGCAGTGGTTGATTATTATAACAGAATTGCACAAATCAAGATAGATTGTCTGTCTAATTCAGGATATAGATAGCAAAGCCTGAAAAAATTGACATTTCTGACTAAAGTTGGTTATCTGTAGCACAAAACTAATATGTGCTTAGTGGGATCACCATGAGCATGGAAAATCTGTAAGTGGATAATCTTACCTTCTTCCACTGCTTCGTGAAAAATTATTTTGAAATGATACAGTTTTTTGCTCTGGGGTTTCGTTGTTTGTTTACTAGCAGTTGTGTTAGTTGAGTGCTGTTTTAAATCACTTACAGCATCAGTCTTCTTTTAACAAAACTGCAGTTTTTGTTAACTTACAATTCATTATTTTATAGGTATTCTGTCCTAAAGTTGCTTTCCCAAGTCCAGTGTTGATTTGCTGGTTCTCCCTTTTTTTCCACTCACTCCAGATCCTGTAGTTCAAATTGCCATTGACAACTCTCGAAATATCTTATACACCCGCTCAGAAAAAGGAGTCCTGCAAGTATGTGACTTCTTATGACTCTTTGGTCTGTTACTAATGTGTTTAATAATGTATAGATGTGTTTGTCAGTTTACGTCAATAGCTGAGAATTCTCTGTATCTATGTCAGGCCCGTATTCCTGTTTATCTTCTAGTAGCAATGTGTGTGCTGAAGACTTGAAATACTTTTTTTCTGAGGAAATTCTATGGAAACATGAGTACAAAATAAAAATATAGTTTGAGTTGCTTCTTGATAAGTGAGGCTGTATTTATTAATTCATTCTTAAGTCACTAAGCTGTATTATTGAATTGCAGGTTTATGATTTAGGGCAAGATGGTCAAGGAATGACCAGAGTTACTTCTCTTTCACAAAATGCTATAGTTTCTGCTGCAGGGAGCATTGCCAGGTATGTTCATGACTATTACAATGTTAGAGGCTTCCTTTAAGGCCAATAGTTTCACAATACGGTTTTGAAGAATGTTTATCTATTTCTTTGGATTAAAAGTGTATTGGCATTTTTTGTTTTATTTTTCAGAACAATCGATCGTTCTGTATTTAAGCCTATTGTTCAAATAGCAGTGATTGAAAATTCTGAATCCATAGACTGTCAACTACTAGCGATCACACATGCAGGTAAAAAAGCAGTGCTAATACCCCTCTGTTTAAACTGATAAATGGTATCTGCACAGTTTGTGACCTTTTTTATCTTTTGTTCAGGTGTCCGACTATATTTTAGTACTTCACAATTTAAACATCCAACAGCTCGTCCTTCCATGTTAACCTTGGTTCATGTCCGTTTGCCACCTGGATTTTCAGCTTCTTCAAATGTAGAGAAGCCCGCAAAGGTTCACAGAGCTCTTTATAGCAAAGGTAAGAAGTGGAACATCGCTCAGATAAGATTATTTTTTGTATGTGATAGTCACTATTACATTGATCTGCATAAACATCAGTTTTACCTTTTATATGGCAAATGGTGTTAAAAGTGACCTTTTGAAGAACCATATGACATACAAACCCAGGAGATATTATTTGCTGTTTGAATCTTACGATAATGACTTAAAGATTGAGTTTTGCTAATTTAGGAATGACTTAATGAGTTTGCATTTAATGCGTGATGATTGCTTCTAATAAGGACTTACTACTGGTATTCTTGCCAGGGGTCCTGCTGATGGCAGCTTCAGAAAATGAAGATAATGACATTCTGTGGTGTGTCAATCATGATTCTTTCCCTTTTCAAAAGCCAATGATGGAAACACAGGTATAAAGCAAACTTCTATATGATTTTGATGAATTCTAGCTATTATGTTTTCTTTCCTAATATCAGATGCCTGAATAATACTGTCTGTAAGAAGTAAGCAGATCTCGGAAAACTTCATGAGGAGTTTTGGAAACTCTCACAAAGCTCAATGAGTCTCTCTTAGTAGGGATCCCTAGTTCAAACATACTTTTCTAGCTTGATGCAAGCTATATGTCAAAAATAATTGCCTTAACTTCTAAGACTTGACTTCTAGTTAATGTATTTGAGAATACTGTTGTCTGTAGCAATGCTGCATATTGTGCACAAGCACAGAAAAACATGGTCTTCAGTCCATGATGATGTTTGTTGATCAGGATAAAATTTGATAAAAGTTGTTTAAATGTAGATGCTAGAAGCTTTGGGATTCCTTATTTAAACTTACATGCCATGTCTTCATTAAAATCCACACATGATTAATCTCTTCATTATTTCATGAGAGGGGATTCTGACTTTCCTTTTCCTGATTGTTATATAAGTGAGTTTGTAAGAGAGGTTTGGAGGGGGTTAGTTGCCTTATGTGTCGGTTCAGGGGGAATATGTATTTCATCTCTGAAAGAAGTTTCAAGTCTTCTGCTGAGGTAGAAGAGTGACACGTCAAAAATAGTGTTACTTAAGGAGTAGCGGAGTTGGAGTGAATGGAGGGACTGTATAACTTAAAACCTTCAAAGTCAGGTTTTGATTTATCTGCTGTTTCAATTAATAACTTACAAAGGAACCTTGTAGTTGCTTCAGGTTCCTTTCCTGCAAAAACTTTGACATAAATATCCCAAGTGCTGACCTCTTTTTTCCCAAGGCATCTGACAGTGACAGACAGCTAGGTTTCCCAAACAAAACTGCAGCCTGTTCTTGAGCAGCAGTTCTTCCTTGTTAGCGTACATAGTTTTATGGAATGTCTTCACTAGTATATGTCTCTTCCTGAGTTATATTTGAAGTACTGCTGCCAGCTGTGAAAGTTTTGTAAACTTTTGTGATTCAGATGCAGGTTTTTTTGATTCTTTTAGAAATCATTTAAATTCAGGATGCCTATGGTTCTTAGCTCTGATATGGTTAGTAGATGGTTGCTGTTTATATTGTAGCAGCCTTACTTTGCAAGTTGCTTTACGTTTAGATGTAAAACACTATGCCTGTTCCCCAAAAGAAGCAATATATTATTCCCTTCCTCCTAAAACCAGTAGTGTATATATAGCTGTAAATTTGGTGGTAACTTTCTGTTGGACAGTACAAGAACTTGCTTATTTGGGTTTTCTTATGTGAAGAGCAGATTCTATCCTGTGTAATTTTAAATGGTAAATAGTAAAATATTACCATGTATGTGCAAAGCCCATGTCTGTTTGCCAAACTGTGGTTAATATCTATCTGTTCTTCAGATGACGACACGTGTTGATGGACATTCCTGGGCTCTTTCAGCTATCGATGAATTTAAAGTTCAGAAGATTGTAACACCACTAAATAAAGACGTTATTCCCATAACTGATTCACCTGTTGTTGTGCAGCAACACACACTGCCACCTAAGAAGTTTGTTCTGCTTTCAGCCCAGGTGAATGTTACTTTTCTTGGTACAGGTAATGAGAAGAACAAGTATAAAATTGGACAACTTATCTAATCTTGTACGTGATTCATTTTAGATATGTTTTAAGGATTATATTGTGAACATGAAACATAATAAGGCAGAAGATTGCTGAAACTATCTGTATCTATTTTAAATTTAGTCAAAGTTTTTAGACCAACTATTCTTATACAGTGTATCAGTAGTTTTTTGTTGCTCTCCAGAAACGCTGGCAGATACAAATCATCTGGAAAGTGTTTTTAGCTTCAGTTATGCTCTTGATTATATGAAATTGAAACAGTCACTGTCTCCCCAGAAAATACAGTTCGAGTAAATATTGTTGGCAATTGAAATTTGAATTAATAATTTCTTATTTGTTGTAGAAAAAGTCCCAAAAGGAGTTTTTGGAGTGGGTTTTAAAAAACAAACCCACAAAAGAAAGACGTGAACTTCCCTACTTTTCTAAATACATTCAGCAATATTTTAGGCACTCAATATCTTGACCAATAGGCTATTTAAAACAAAAAATGTTCAAATACTAGTATCTTGCAAACTCTAGACCTGCAAGGTGCATTTGCTTAATAACAGCTGTTTTGTTGAGGGCATTAATTGGGTCCTTTCCAGCGGTTAGTTTGAATGCAGGAAAGGTGATTAATGTGAAGTCTTACCATGCCTTGATTTCTTCAAGCATTTTTCTTCCAGGCAGTTTTCAGGATTTACAAGATACACAAAGCCTTTCTTTTCTGCGTATACTTACATATGCTTGTATTCTATGCTTTGTGTTAGGCTAAGAACAGCAAAATTAACTCAGTTTATGGAGAGTTTATAGCCACTGCAGTACTTTGTCTTTCCTAGGCTCACTAGTGAATGGGAACTGGGCTTTGGGCACCCACATACATTTTGATCCAATGGTGCAACAGAGGAAAACTCAAAATGCTGAAGATAAACATCATGGGGATGAGTGTGTTGGGATGAAACACAGTAAAGACAACTTTATTCTAACTTGCTTTGCCTTACTTTTAGGGAAGCTTTATGTTTAATAAACTCAGACCTGTCGATCAGCTGCGGCATCTGCTTGTGAGCAATACAGGTGGAGATGGAGAAGAGATAGAGAGATTTTTTAAGTTGCATCAGGTAAGAGCTTTTGATGTGTTATGAAAAATGGAAGATTTGTAGTCTTTTCGTTGTTGCTGCAATCTTCTGGTCAATGTTTCATTTGCCGATTAAAGCAATAACTTTTTCTATTGTCTACATAAAGCTAAATTGTATAGAGAAATAATTTCTGATTTTATGATACTTAAAAACAAACATGTAATTCACTTTCCCTGAAATTCCTGTACATCTTGTATGCAGAAGTCTAATGCAGTTCTTAGTTTAGAAAGAAGTTCATCTGAGAGCAGGAGAGGAAGAGTTTATCAAAAAGCTGAATTCTGACCACTACAAGGGGTTTTTATATTTTGAAGGCCAGGAGAAATGTGTATAATTGGTCTGGTATTTTTTTTATTAGCAGCTGTTTTTCTTTAAGGTAAACAACAAACAAGCAGAAACTCGGTTATTGCGGACTACCGTTTTAATTACTAGTATTGTGTAGTATCTGTAGTGAGTGTTCAATCTATTGTGCGTGGATGGGACATACTTGATATGTTATTACAGTATGCAAACACTGATTTGTACAGGTGTTTTTTCTTGAAACACAATTGTAATCTGTGGTCTTGTAGAAATTGCATGAATCTTACTCATACTTGAGTGTCAGGCATGGAGATTGTTCCATACCAGGAATAGCACTGTTTACAAAAACTATATAGCTAAAATTTACCTGATACAGAGGAATAATGTGCTAGGATTCACTTCTTGTCTGTAATGGGGAAGAGCTGATTTCCCTGGCTTCCAAATAAAATTATGCAGGAAGTATTTACTATTTTAGTTACTGAGGAATATAACTTCTATGCTTTTCTTGCCTACTTGAGATGAGACAACACACTAACAGTGTTATATGCTCTAGGAGGATCAGGCCTGTGCCACTTGCCTTATTTTGGCCTGTTCTAATGCTGCATGTGATAGAGAAGTATCTGCTTGGGCTACTCGAGCATTCTTCAGGTAAGTTTCAATTCTGTGTGTCGTTCTGAATATTATGCTCAGGATCACTGTAGCCACTAAACACTTCTACAGACGCTGCTGCCAGTTCAGGGCCTGATGACTTTTGGTTATAGGTGTTGATATTCTGTTGGTGGTGGTGGTGGTAGTTTTGGGTTTTGTGAGGGGTTTTTTTTCGGTTGGTTGGTTGCTTCGGCCGTGGTTGTTGTTACTGTTTAGTTTAGTTCTTTTTTCCAGTACAATTTGAGTGACGAAGTATGAGCTTCCACTCTGGAGGATTAAATTGCAATCTGTGTATCTTAAGTATTCCATATCCTTGGAATGGTGCAAATATGTGTATTTTCATTGACTGCGCTAAAGAATATATAGGTATATACCAGAGTTACAAAATGGTTTAGGTTAGAAGGGACCTTAAAGATCGTCTAGTTTCAACCATCCTGCTGTGGGAAGGGATGCCACCCACTAGATCATGTTGCTTAAGGCCCCGTCCATCCTGGCCTTGAATAATGAATGGAATATCCTCAATTTCTTTGGCCAGCCTCTTCCAGTGCCTAACCTACCTCACAGTAAAGAATTTTTTCCTAATACCTAACCTAAATCTCTTTGATCTTTTAGTTTGAAACCATTCCTCCTTGTCCTATCACTATTTGCTCTTGTAAAAAGTTGCTCTTCCTTGATTTTTTTAAGACACCCTTTAAGTCCTGGAAGGTGCTATAAGGTCTCCCCAGACTCTTCTCACCTCCCAGCTGAACAACCCCAGCTCTCAATCTCTCTTCATAGCAGAGCTGCTCCAGCACCCTGATGGTCTTCATGGCCTCCTCTGGACTTGTTACAGTGGGTCCACACTCTTTCTTGTTTTGAGGACCCCAGAGCTTGTTGCAGTGGGGTATCACAGGGACAGAGTGTAAGGGGAAAATCACCTTCCTCAACCTGCTGACCATTTTGATGCAGGCCAGGATAGTGTTGGCGTTTTGGGCAGCCTGTTGGTTTATTTCCAGCTCTTCATCTGTGAGAACCCCGAAGTGTTCCTCCACAGGGCTGCCCTCAATGAGTTCTTCCCCCAGTCTGTGCTATGTCTGGGATTGCCCCAAACCAGGTGCAGCACCTTGCACTTGGCCTTGTTAAACCTCATGAGGTTCTTTTGACCCTATATTGTGGGTCTCTTTGCTGTCCTCACAGGAAGAGAAAACAGGTTTTGGTAAAATATGGCTGTTGAAAGTGATGATAAAATGTGCAGCTTGGAGTGTTATGTTCCCAAAAACCTACTACTTCCTTGCCAAAACTTGTGCAGGTGCTAAAGTCAGTCAGCTGTTTTCAGCAGGTTGGGAACAGTTGATTTCTTAAACTCAATTTCATCACAAAGTCTGAGACAAAATGTGGGTAATAACTCTGGAGTTAGCAAGGGAAGACATAGCAAAGTGCTCCTGTAACACTATAGGATAGACATTAATAGAAATTACTTGTGGAAGGTAGAAGGACAACCATGGATCATCTCAACTGTGCCTTTCTTTCCATTTACATGTAGAAGCAAACTTTGAAAAGATAGTAAAGCATAAGCTTGGCTTTGAAATTGGTAAATTTCTCTTTAAAACTACACCGGGATTTTTATTCTCCATTTTAAAAGAACCGCAAAATTGCTGTTAATTCTCAAAGGCATGAAAATTGAATGGGCTGTGTATGACATGTTGAGAATTTTGGTTTTGCAAACTTTAGGTATGGTGGAGAAGCACAAATGAGATTTCCATCAGCTCTGCCTCCTCCCAGCAACGTTGGACCTATTTTGGGTTCTCCTGTTCCTGCAGGTATGTAGCAAGCATTTCATAGTTTTGGACAGTTTTTTTTCCTTGAATATGTTGTGTTTTGTCTTCTCACAAATGCTTGTGTTCTTTTTGTCTGAAATAGACTGGGGGGTTTTTTTTACTTACTGGCTAGTTAATGACAAGAGCTTTTTCCATTTCTCTTGCATGATTTTTGGATTTAGTGAGGGGGTCTTGTTATCTCAAGTTATGAGTCCATATTGCATATAGTCTTTTAAGACACTGTGAAGAAGGTATACATTTGTTACTTCCAGAGTAATTTCAGCAGCTGGAGAACAATTTATCAATAATATATTTCAGACTTCACAAAGCTTAGTTGGTTGCTGTGTAACTATAACAGTACCTTCCTACAATGTCATTGTCATACCTCTACAGATACTGCTTATGAGAAGGAAGAAGAAGTTTGATCAAGAAATGAGCTAGTAGTTTGGAATGATTTCTCCCTTTAAAAGCTCTGTCTTTAGCATTTGGTTTCTGCTTCAGTCTTCAGTGTCACCTACAAAGGAGAAAAGTACTTCTCGTTTCTCCTCAGAATTTGATGCTTCTTGGAGTGGAGGCCTTTTTGTATTCTCCTATTCACTTAAATTTCTACAGGTGCTTTCCCTTAATATGCGTTACTCAATTCCAGATTTGAAGGGTTTTTAAAAAAGGAATTAATAATGATGAATTTGAAACTCTGATTGAAATACTGAATTAAATTACTATTTTTTATCAAGAATTCATTAATGTATAAGATCCTCTACCTTTATCTGACATGTGGCATTCAATTTTACACAGCAGACTTGAGAAATAAACTTGTTTGCCTGGAATTCGAGGAAATTCCATTTTATTACCGTATTTTGACACATATCCAAATTCCTAAGTACTGGAGAAAATGTGCTGAACTAGGATGAAGTTTACGAAAAACAGTTGACCCTTTTTTTCAGAATTCTAAACTACTATTAAAACACTAAGAACAGTGGCTAGTTTTAATGAATCAGTGGCGTCACTTTCCAACCTTTATGGTGTGGAACAGTAACAGTATGGGTAAGAGCTGAGGAAAGGCATAAGATTGTAAAATTAAATCTGAGTTGGAGAGAACAGCAGCTGTGGGAAGAACAGGTGCTAGGAGCAGACTAAGAATGAAATTAAGTTGTCGAGGAAATGACAGGAAGCTCTATAGTCAACGCGGAGACTCATTTTAGGAGTACATGTACTTCTCCCAAGTCTAAGTGTTTGCATATTTTTGTCATTCTGTCATAAATGCCTCTTTCAAACGTAGTATCAAAGCAGATGTTTCCATTTTGCTTCAGTAACAGGTCCAGGTGGAAGATGGCACCATTCTTCTCCTGCTACTTTCTCGGTTTGCTCAAAGGGTAGAGAACTGTCATGTGAAATTAAGATTCTGATATTGTGGATGTCCCATGTGGTGGGTCAGACACTGCTAACAAATTCATTAAACCACCTCATAATTTTGCATGTGGACTACATTACAATAATGTTAGCATTAAAAGGCCAGGCGCCTTTAACTTATTTCCGTCTTTTTCCCACTGATCAAAGTCTAGTCATGCATTTGCATGCTGCTTTTCTGTGAGTTTGTGCTTTGCTTGGCACACATGACAATGTGCTCTGAGAATGCCTTCGCACTGTGTTATTCTGTGTGCTGTTGTGTGTTGCCAAGTTGAGAGAACTGTAGCAAAGTAGGCAAGAACTGATTCTTTGATAAAAGCCAAATTTTCAGAGTGACAGTTTTCTTGCCTTTTCTGTAATGCATCATCTTGCTTCCTAATGCTATGTGGACATTTTTGTAGATGACCACACATGTTCCTGATACTTTGAGGTCTTAAGTTAGATATTCAGACTTAATTTGCAGGAGGAAACTGTTCACAGCCTCAAGTTCAGCTGTGAATACTCAGTCTCAGACTTAGTGTTCTGAGTTAGCAGTGTTGCTGTAGTGTTTGTACATCTGCCCCGTGTAAAAATGAATAGTAATATTAACAGTGTTCAGCATTCAGAAGGTGAGGAACAGCAAAAAGTATGCAGACAATATTATATGCAATGCAGACAACAGATGGTGTGCAATAAATAACACATGGTTCTGGGAGCCAGTGAAAGGGACAGACCCCAAGAGAGCTCCCCAGGTTAAAGTGACTAAAAAAGCCTCCCCCAGGATGCCTTGTTCTGTTATGGAAATGTATCCCAGTTCTGCTTCCCCAGTTGGCCTCCCGCCCCCTTGTACCTTGTCTGCTCCTTTGGAAAGTTCTCCCTTCCCCACTCTCCCGTTGGACCTTGTTCCCTGCCACTCACTCAGATTTTCCCATTGGCTCCTGTACCCTAATCCCGCCT
>VZTD01004798.1:1531421-1550274 GCA_013397725.1 Rhagologus leucostigma | reverse complement strand
GACTTTCTGTTAAAGTCGGATCCGGAGGTCGCAGTATCCCACCAGAACACCCCCCAGATCCCAACAGATGAATGCTGGGAAAAAGCTGCTTGAGCTGCGCTTGAAGGAAGCGTATCCATTTGGTTCACTTTTGGAGTGTTGGTTGATAAGAAATGAGTGTAATTTGAGACTTAACTATAATTAAACCATAAATAAACCATTTAAAGTATTTGATTTAACAAGTTTGCTGCTTTTGCACAGATACTTTATGGCTTAGATTTGGGGGAGGCGGTGGGTTTGGATTGTTTACAACCTTACCTTTATTTCTTTTCCCTTCTTAGGTTCCCCTTTGACTGTTGATAGTCCGTATTCTAATCCTAGCATTTTGACATCTGGGCAAGGTAACACCTTCTTTCCTTTTCTTTTCTTTTTTTTTTCAACTAGGCTTTTTTATTGGCCTCCAAATGGTAATATTTACCTGTTTTTACCCTAGGTTTACAACCTACTGCTATGTCAACTCCCATGTTTCCTTCTGGAAATTCCATGTCTCACCCTGGTACATCCATTAGCGGAATGATGGGTCCCGAGATAGTATTTTCTGGAAGACACAATGGCATCTGCATATACTTTGCTCGGATTATAGGGTGAGGTCTTTGTAAAAAAAGATCCTGTTACTCAATTTGTTTTGTAGTTTTTCTTCGCACTAATGCTTGTGCATGGTGCATTCTATGTTAATAGCATTTAAATTGGAAATTAGTAAATTTTAATGTTATATTTATAAAATACCTGTCTATATAATACATTGTCTTTGCCGCTCTTTTAATAGTAATACATTCGCTGAATGCCTAAGGCAAGAAAGTTGCTTAGATTTTGAGCCTGCAATCAACTGCATAAACACAACTCTGAAAAACTGCAGTTTTGTTATTCAAACCTACGAGCTGTGTGTTTTAAACTTCTACTGAAGGACAAAACAGAAATGTAGAAGGACTTACAAGATCAAAGTCTTGGCTTTAAATAACTTCTATTAAGAATCTTTAATCAGAATGCTCAAGTAAGGGCAGTGAAGCAGGACTAAAGATTCTGTTACCTTGGGATGCTGAGCCCTAAACAACCCAAGCAAGAACAGAACTCTGCATATGTTGGTGATCTCTCTGCATGCTAACTGGGAAAGAAATTTTTGTTATAACACTTGCTGACTGGGAAAGAAATTTTTGTTATGATACTTCTTTGTTTACACTCTATTTCAAGGGAATCATATTCATCTATAGTATTTGAAAGTGTCAAATTTAATTTAATTAAAGTTTTAAAATCTGGAATTTTGTTAATTATTTATATCTGTGTCATTCATAATTATATAATGGCTACTTTTTTGATTATTTAGTTTTCATCCAAAATTTATCGTTATTTTAGATTATCAACTTCAAAGTTTTACCATTTCTTTTTTAAGAAATTATACATAGAAGACTTGCAGAAATACTAGCTTAAATGACTTGGCTTTTAACACAACCTGTTTTGTTTTGCAGAAATATTTGGGATGGCAGTATAGTCGTGGAGCGAGTTTTCAAAAGTGGCAATCGAGAAGTTGTTGCAGTATGTAAAAGATTATTCTGTGTTCTTAAAAGTTGCTTTTAGTATTTGTCTTAAGTCCTTTTAAACTTCTGAGGTCCTTTTAAACTTCCATTCCCAGTTAGTTATAAACTGTTAGGTACAAAACCCATCATTTGTCATATCATTGTTTTCTGAAGTGCTGAGCTCTTAACTGAGAATTAGTTGTCTTTTTAAGCTATTATTTTTAATACTACTTTCTAAGAAACCAAACTAATTTAATCTCTGCTCTTAATTGGCAATGGGCAGTTTTCTCAATGTTTGTTGATGGCATTTTCTTGATACCCACTTAGAGTTTCTACATACTCCCTCCAGACAAACCCTAAAAATAAAATTCTTTAGTGGTTTGGGATAGTCACTGCAGTTATGGAAGGACATTAGAAATGTTCCATCGTTTTCCTAACTAACATGTTGCTGTTTCACTTTTTGTCCATGATCAAAATAAAATCTTTTCTGGCTGTGGCTGTTAATAGAATCCTGATCTGAGTAATTTCAGCACTGCAAATTAACTGCTACATGAGCTTTTCTCCTCCTACCTCCTGAGGTAACTGGGAGACTGGAAGTTGTACTCTGTTTTAGCAGTGCTCAGTCATTGTTCTAGTTTAGAGTTGGAAGTAGTAAAGCATAGCTGATTTACTGAGGTGTCATGAATACTGTGTATCTTCAGAGGACTCCTGCCTCTTCACATGTGCTGCCTCACTGAATGTGGTATAATCATGTGTTCTAGTGATCTGTTACTAATACACAATTTATTTGTTGTACCCTCTTATTTGTCTTTTCAGCGACATTAGCTTAAAATTGAGTTTTTTTGGAGAAAGAAGTGTGAAAACCCAGCTTTCTTGTAAAGAAGTTTGCTTTCTTTTGCAGATAGAAAGCAGTGTTCCATCCCGTATGCTGGAATGTGTACTACAAGAACTAAAAGGCTTACAAGAATTTCTGGATAGAAATTCACAGTTCGCTACAGTCGGAGCACTTGGAAACCCAAGGTATTACTAATTGTGGTAAATTTACATGTGGTATTTAATGTCCAGCTTTTGAAAAGCTACTATATGTGTTTTGTGACTTGAAGTGTTTGTATGGTCTCCAGCTTCAACATTCAGATGCTAAAAATGAGTTTGTTAGATTCATCCCAAAAAGATTCAGCTTTTGCAATCATATTAGCAGTTTTTGATTTGGTTTTTTTAAAATTACAGTTTCAGCACGCCAGCCAATCTACAGCAGAGGCTCCTGGGTTTTATGCGGCCTGATGGTGGAAGTTCTCAGCAAGTCCAGCAGGAACTCCAAAGGAAATATCATGGTATGTAATTATTTTTGAAGAGGAAGTATCAGGGAATGGTGCATCTGGATGTTGCCTTTCTCACTTTTCTTGTGAAATCCTCTGAATAGAAAGGCCTTTTTTCCACACAAATTTTATGTTAAACATTATGCCATTTTGTGCATACTTACCTGTCTCCTTTTTTTCCTTCCTAACATTCTTCATTATGGATAAGATTGTTTAATCTCCTCACAGTATTTAGTAGCTGCATCTCCATTTATATTTACAGGATAGCATTTATTGAGCAGTTATTTTATGAGACAAGTGAGCACAATCTCCTATTAAAAAAGTTACTGTAGTGCAGGTTTCCAAAGGTACAGTCATTGAAATGTCTACAAAACTTTGTTTAGAAATATGAGGTCTGTCACACAGCCCATTTGAATTCTTGTCCTCTTATAGTGCAGCTTTTGCCCAGCACTTGCAGGCAAGCTGGGTAGTGATGCTGCTGCATATATGGAATTGAGGATGTTTGTGGTCCATGTGGGTATAATCCTGGGCTTTTAATAGTGCAAATGTGAAAATTTTATATAAGTCACTATGTAGGATTTGGTTGACATTTAATAATTTTAGTTTTTATTTTTATTCATTACTAAATTCATAAATCCTATTTGGATTGCTAAATGACACAATGTAATTATCACCTCATTTGTGAAGTGTAAACACCGAAAAGTACACACATAAATTGTTGCAATTATGTTCCACCTATATTATAAGTATGAACACATTACCCTGTCAGTTAATATAACACATCTTACCAGATTTAAATGTAGGTTTTGGAGCAGTTGTTGCTGTAATTGTAATTGTTCTCTCTACAAGTAAATACAGGTAATCAAACAAAAAGGGAATATGCATGGGTTTATTTTAATTTCTTTTATGTTCATCAGAAATACATTTATGATAGCTATTTCTGGGGGAAAAAAAAGTAAAAATTTAAGACTGATGTGTAAATCTAATGCCTTCACAGGAAACCATACTTCTTTTTCAGAGAGTATGACTCCTTTGTTGCATAGTTTGAAATAAATGTTAACAGATAATACTTATTTTGGGGCAGTGTTAACATAGAACTTGTCTCCCAAGAGAGCTAGGCAGCATTAATCAAGCATGGAAGAGAAAAAAAAATTAGAAATTTAAGGAGATTGTTACTGAAAAACCTCAAAAACTTTTACATGCTTATTTGAAACATGTAGAATAATAAGCAATCTCTGCTTTTTCAGCTGAGGCACAGCTAACTGAGAAGAATTCACTTCAAGGCATCCAGCAGCTTGTTCGCAAAACCTGCCAAGCACTGGCTTTATGGAAGTTGCTATGTGAGCACCAATTCAGTGTTGCTGTAGGTGAGCTTCAGAAGGTAAGATCTGGATCATATAATTTTGTTTGTACTAATCACCTGAATTTCTTTTGCTACCTAAGTATTCCCAAAGGATGATTATTTAAATTAATTGAGAAACATATGAATTTTAAACCACATATAAATTTTTATTCAGGTCACAAATGTTTAAGAGAGTGGCATGTAGTATTGACATCATCAGTCAAATTTATGAAATTGGAGGTGTCACTAACAATAAATTGGTTTAGTTTTATTGATAGTTAATATTGAGTCTGGTTTTATAAATTACTGGGTTTTTACCTTAAGCACATTCTGCAAAATGTGCTGAAATGAATAGACCAATGTTTTCCAGCCAAGTGGCATTCACTCTTTGCCTTACTGTTGGTGAATGATAGAGAAAAATATGGTAACAGAGTCCTTGATCTTCTGTGTAAGTGGGATTCCAAAATTTACCGCAGAATGCCTGAGGTTGGAAGGAACCATTGGAGGTCATCTGTCCCCTCTGCAGTGGGGGGAATAATCTCATTGACTCTCAAAGCAGGGTCAGCCAGAGCAGATTGCACAGGACTGTGTCCAGTAAGGATTTTAATATCTCCAAAGATGAAAACTCCACAGTGTCTCTGAGCAACCTGTTCCAGTGTTGAATCACCTCTAGAGTAAGAAAGATTTCCCTTCTATTCAGGTGTAATTTCCTTTTCTTCAGTTTTTGACCATTGTGCAGTGTCTTGTTACTGGTTGACACTGAGAAAAACCTGACTCTGCGTTCTTTACACCTTCCCAAAAATATTAGTAAGATCCCACATACTGCCCTCTAAGCCTCCAGGCTAAATGATCCCAGTTCTTTCAGCCTCCTGGTTTGTGAAGAAGGCAACTTTTAGAACTATGGGTGCTACTGCTGTGCACTCTTTGCTAATGTCAAATTTGCACCCAACCATTGAAAAAAGCTATTAATTTGAATACTAGGTATCCTGCCCTAAAACTTGATAGGATTATTTGAGAAGTTGTATTCTTTGTTCAAAAAAAGAACAATTCTAAAACCTTACAGAGGCACAGAAGCTGTTGCTCTTCAGGCTGTTGTATTGGGGAGCCTTGGACAACTATTATTTTGTGTTGGACAAGGAGCTAACTAGCTGTTTAACAAGTGTAAATATTTTCCTTTGTCTGCAGTAGATTTGGAGTTTTTGTAGTTGTATTATAGATAGATGTCTATCATCTATAGACACTACATAGACACTACTGGCAACTCTGTGCACAGATATTTACAATAAATTTTTAAAAATCAAAAACCTTTAATGTAATTTACTATTTTAAAAAGCATAAAGAATGCAGACCTTGAACTTTTCAAACTCCTGCTTTTATTGAATTTGTCTGTTTTTTCATCTCTGACAGTAGTCAGATTGTTCCCACTATTAAAACTTGGACAGACTCACAGGGTATGCATTCTGACAGTGCCCTGTGAAGTAAAAGGAACTGCTAATTCCATTCTTACTATCAGAGATATTAAACAGAGGTGACACATAGTGAAGATGGCAGAGGAAGTCTGTTAAGAGGAGTTTTCACTGTCCTTAGGCACCCGGGGATCTGGTGCCTTCAGTAGTAGCCCTTGCTTTGTTATTTTTATTTTGCTATAAAATGTGTATTTTAAATAACGTATTTCTATACTGTACATTGTAGTCATTGGAGTTTTGTATGTTATTAATTATTAGAAATAGTTCATTTTGCTGCTGGAATATTCTGACATTTCTAAACAGGGTCAAGTAAAAGATTTGGTAAACTAGTGAAATTCTGTCTCATCTTCAGGAACTTCAAGAACAGCTGAAGATTACCGCTTTTAAAGACTTGGTGATTAGAGACAGAGAGTTGACTGGAGCACTCATTGCGTCTCTTATAAACTGTTACATCAGAGATAATGCTGCTGTGGATGGGATCATTGCCCATTTGCAAGATATCTGTCCTCTTCTTTATAGCACTGATGATGCTGTGTGTTCAAAGGTAAGTGCACTTTCAGATTGTACAGCAGCAAAACACAGCTTCAGAACATGCTCAGATGGGGTACATTGGGCAGCTTGTAAATCATTATTATGCTCAAGTAGTTTCAGAAGCAGAAGAAATAATGGAGTCAAGTTGTGGGCATATTTTTGTCTTTTAATTCATTAACACTGAACAGTACACGAAAATTATTTGAAGCATTTGCAGTTACTCGTGATGTTCATAGTCTCTTAAATTTAATCTGATGTCTATCTGTCTTCTTTATGTTGATAAATGTTTTCTTATTTCAGTTTTTCCTCAGCATAGTATCTTGGTTTTTGTCCATTGCACAGTTTACTGGAATTCGTGACAGATAATTGTGTTTAAGAACTTAGGTCTTTGAAGCTTTTCAAATAAATTTGAAACAAGTAACTGGTGAGGAGAGAATGGGAGACCGGTTAGTTAAGTCTTCAGTCCTTCTCTCTAATGCTACTGTAGCCTTTCTGCTGGCAACTTAGTGACCAGAGAGTACTTTTGAGAGAATGGTGTTTCTACTGTTTCAGCTTTGAAGTTTGGAATAATAACTCACTAACAGTATCCGTGATCTGTTCATGATGTGCTCATGTGAATAATTTCCATTTTCCCATCATTTGTCTTTAGGCAAATGAACTTCTTCAGCGGTCTCGACAAGCTCAAAGCAAAATGGAAAAAGAGAAGATGCTGAGGGAGTCACTGAAAGAGTATCAGAAGATCAGCAATCAAGTAGACCTTGCTAATGTTTGTGCACAGTACAGGCAGGGTAAGAGCCAGTCACTGATCATGTTAAATAATTTCTGTAGTATCCTTTCATGCCATCTTTTCTGTTTGTTTTGTTTACTAACTTTCAAGTTGGTTTCTGTAGTTTTTTACCATAAACGATTGGTTAATAACTCTTACAATTAAAATGTGCCAGCCTGTTCATTTTTAAAGCCTTTCTGGATTTCACAAAGCAACTAAGAAATCCATTTCTGTATTAAAATATTCCCATGCACTTATTTCATATTGCAGAGTCCATTGGTTTTATATATGTGGTTAAAATATTTTTAGGAAAATTGTTGGGTTCTATGTAAGCAGAGGGTTTCGGGTAACTTTTATACGAAATATGATGTTTGAAAGACAGTTCTGAATCCCATTTTGTGCAGTAGAAGCTAGTATATCAGTTACATCTACATTTAAATTATATAACTGTTAAGAAATGGACCTCTGTACAGTATTATACAGTGTGCAGGATATTCTGATGTAACTTAATATCTAACCTCAAACCTGCATGTAAGTCTCACAGGGTAGCAACAGGTATAAACTTTACATGACACAGACCAGAGTGAATAGTATTTATTTTTTCTTGCTTGCTAAAACGAGAAGTGTTTGATGTCACTTACCAGTTTGTTGTGGATTTAATACAATAATGAACAGTGATACTTGTTTTGATTTTTCCTAGTGCGTTTCTATGAGGGAGTGGTAGAGCTCTCTCTTACAGCTGCTGAAAAGAAAGATCCCCAAGGTCTTGGCCTTCATTTCTATAAAAATGGAGAACCAGAAGAAGATGTTGTTGGACTCCAAGCTTTTCAAGAAAGGCAAGGATAATTTATGATCATTTTATGATAATTTCCAGGATAATTTATGATCATTATATGGGGTGCTTTATTTCAAGTGACTGGAAAAGTAGCTCTTTTAGGGAAGTTATGCAGGGTAATAATAAACAAGCATTTTATGATGAAAGTATAAATACTTTTGCCCAGCATGCTGCCCTTGATTATGATTAATATGGCAGCAACTTAATCTGAAACAAAGAGTGATAGGTGCAGAAAACATTGTGATCAGAACACTACAGAAATACTTCTTAGAAAGATGAATGAGAACAAACTAGGTTGTGACAGCTAGCTGACAATAATGTGACCTTTTTAAATTTTCTAACTGTTTAGAAAGTCATATAGTAAGAACACCTGAGAAAAATATTTCATGGACAGTTGCAATGAAAATTATGGGGCTTTTATTTTCTTTTGCTCTGTTTACAGATTGAACAGCTACAAGTGTATCACTGACACCCTCCAAGAGTTAGTGAATCAAAGTAAAGCTGCTCCTCAGTCTCCCAGTGTACCCAAAAAGCCAGGTCCTCCAGTGCTGTCATCTGACCCCAACATGCTAAGCAATGAAGAAGCTGGACACCATGTAAGAAACTCACAAAAAGGTCATGACTGCACTCTGAAGAACAGTGTGATTTGAAGGGGTCTAGAATTTATTATTTTAATAAAATTATGGAATAGTTTAGGAAAGTCAAAATTTGTCATGAATTGGCCTCAGTATCTAGACCATCCATAGAAATGATGACATGTGAATAACGTGAACCTAAGATCGTTGCATGGTAATTCAGGCTTTAAAGTAATGTAACCACTTCTGGAATAGCAGCTCTGGCCTTTTCTTCCCTTAGTTTGAACAAATGCTAAAGCTGGCTCAGCGTTCCACAGATGAACTCTTCAGTATTGCACTTTACAACTGGTTGATACAAGCTGACTTGGCGGACAAGCTGTTACAGGTGAGCTCATCTGTACACAGTGAACTGGGAGAGGTAATTTTAATAATGCTTCAAAAAACATGGAAAAGCAAGAGTATAACTGTTACCTTTCTGATGTCTGCAGGTTACTGCCCCCTTTTTGGAACCCTACCTGGTGCGGATGACCAAGATTGACCAAAACAAAGTCCGCTATATGGATTTACTCTGGAGATACTTTGAAAAGAACAGAAATTTTAGTAATGCTGCCAGAGTCTTGGCTAAATTGGCTGACCTCCATAGGTATGGATTATGTGTGATCTATTGCATCTGTATTGAGGTAATTAGGGAAAAACTAAAAAAACTAAAACCAAAATATTATGTGTAAGTATTTTAGAAAAGGCCAGTGTTCAAGGAGATTTTCTAAAAAAAAAAAAAAAATTAAATTAATAGAATGTGCTAGCTTTAAATTTAGGCAATTATTGGAAAAAAATGATAATGTTAATTTATGTATTATGTATTGCATTGCAATGTATTTCCTGTAGTTACCATAAATTAAGTGGTCAGTTCTTACTGAGAGAAGTACACTAGATCTGAGCTTGCATCAAAGATGGGGTTACACGGTTGGATCGTGTCCTGCATGAAAATCTGGAAAAGGCACATACTACTTCCCAGAGTCTAGCTAGAATATAACTAACCCTCAAATAATTATACAAGTATTCATTTTATTTTGAATATTTGTTTTGTAGCACAGAGATTTCTCTTCAGCAGCGTCTTGAATACATTGCACGTGCCATTTTGAGTGCCAAAAGTTCCACTGCCATATCCTCTGTAGCTGCAGATGGTGAATTCCTACATGAACTAGAAGAGAAAATGGAAGTAAGAAAAAATATTAATCTAAACTATACTGTAAATGCATTATTTCACTTTGTCTCATTGGCACATAATGGTTTTATTACTAGTTCTTTATAAATGGATTTCTGTGCTTTCTTCCTGGCATGGCAAAGTTAGCCAGTTGAAAATATACCTAATAGTGTAAGGCAGCAACATTTCTACATTTAAATAAGCTAAAGTTAATTCTGGGTGTATTGTTAAACTTTGATTAAATTAATTCAATCTTGAAATACTATATTTTCCTCTTAAACAAGGTTGCAAGGATCCAGCTTCAGATACAGGAAACATTACAGCGGCAGTATTCACATCATTCTTCAGTACAAGATGCAATCTCCCAGCTTGATGCTGAGTTGATGGATATAACCAAGGTGATTGAAATTTCCTTGTGTAAAGTCCAGTTTATCAAATTTGGGGGGGGCAAAGTGTTTTGCAAAGAATGATTCTGTGCTGACTAGGAAGAGTAATAGGCAGTTTATCATTCCTGGTCTCAGAATGTCTGTTACCATGGACTGTCATTTTCTGTACTTTAATAGTCTTTCAATCTTCGGTACTTTAATTTCTTTCACATGTTTATCTTCATTATCTTCTCTTAGATTTCTTCATTTGTTGAAAAAATGGTTGGAAAATTAAGTTTTAATTTTAAATTCATATAAAATGTGGGGTTTTATCTGTAGCAAAAAAAAATTTAGTGATTGACAAGTTACTTAAGTTGCATCTTTACTAGTCTGTCTATCACACAAAACAAGGAAAAACTGATTTTTAAAATTTAATTTGATCCTACATGAAAGGTAAAGCGTGGTAATTTTTCTTTCAGCTGTATGGAGAATTTGCTGACCCTTTTAAGCTCTCGGAGTGTAAGCTTGCAATTATACATTGTGCAGGTCATTCTGATCCTATCTTGGTGCAAACTCTCTGGCAAGAAATCATTGAAAAAGGTAAGTCTTAATGGACTAGCAGCTGTGACGATCTCTCTCATCCTTTACCATGAGTTAGTAATTCAATCTCTGTTCCTGTTGTTTTGGATTGGGTTTTTTTTCTCTTGGTTTTTGGGCTCAAGTTTGCCATTGTGCAAACAACATTGATAGAGATCTAAGGGAAAAGCTGTGTGGTAGCAGGTTTGTTGTGGGGTTCTGGAAAGTGGTTTTGCTTGGTTGTGGTTTTCTAAGTAGATTTGCATGGGATTTCATGGAAGCATAAAAACTTACAAATGTATGTGCGAACACACCAGACTAGGTTGTATTTTCACATCCATGTGCTGATTTTTTGTAGACAGGAGTGTAAGATTTTCATGTATTTAAAAATTTAGGTACCTCAGTGTTCTTCTGTATAAATGTGGAACTTTTCCTGAAGTTCTCTCTGTTTTTTTTTCACTGCCAGAGTTGAGCGACAGTGTATCTCTGAGCCCCGCTGACAGAATGCAAGCGCTTTGTCTGAAGCTCGCATTGCTTGGAAAGGTCTATGCTGGCACACCTCGCTACTTCCCATTAGGCAAGTTTTTAGCCTAAATAGTAACTAAGCATATGTGTTTGATGGATGGGTTTCATCTTTTTTTTTAGCCTCTTAAAAAAGTTTTAAACTAAGAAACATTTTTCATTTTTTAATCTCAAAAGAAATGGGAAATAAATTAAGTTTAGATGGCAGCAGCACTTACTTTTGGATAGCTGTGCAGATCCCATTTTAGATAGTAGTAAAATTTGTTTGCATCAAAGCACAAAATACAAAATGTGTATTTATAGATTTAAGATTTTAAGCAAGCACATTTATTTCCTGTCTCTTGGAATTCTGTATAAACCATCTGCCATCTAGAGGGTAGATTCTGAAAACAATTTAGGAGATTTCTGGATCGTTTTAGAGTTTCTGCTTTTTTGATGCTCGTATTTGTTGACAACATGGTATTATATAAAAACCTGGAATATTTATTGTTCAGCAGTAAATCTTCTTTTATAATACTAAAGTATTGTGCAACAACATTAACTATGAACATTTAGTGCTGAACAATACATTGTTAATTGTTACAGGCACTCAAACAAGCTCCTGTCGTTTTGCTGGCCATTCTAGCAAGTCTAGTGATAGTATGTGTTTTGTGTAGAAACAAAAGTTAATCAATTTTTCTTAACAGCATAGTTGCATGGCAAAACCATAACAAAGTACTAAGTATGACTAATCCCTGCCATGCACTGCTGATAGCAAACAACTTTTAAATGTCTTTGTTTCCTAGACTCCCAGTAACAAGTTGGAATCTAAGTATCCCCTTGCTTTTGTCCTCCAGATTTTCTAGTGCAGTTTCTAGAGCAACAGGTCTGTACTTTGAACTGGGATGTAGGTTTTGTAACATACACCATGCAAGAAATTGGAGTACCATTGCCAAGGCTGCTTGAAGTGTATGACCAGCTGTTTAAAGCACGGGTAAGGAAAACAGCACAAAATAAAAATTCTGTTTTCTACTATTATCAAGGTCTCTCTTTAGTGGGAAACATGAAATAATATAACGAAGGACATAACAAAATATACATTCAAATCTTTACTTTCTGTATTCAAATAATCTTAAAAAGCTGTGTTTTCCCCCTGTGAATAAAATCTGTGTATTTCATCCATTTCAGTCCTAAAGCATGATGAGGAAATTTTTTAATTCTCTTATTTCACCTAGAGCTAGTTTAGAATGAAATAGGATTAGAATTCTTATGTTGCAGAAGGAACAGCATATATTGAATATATTAATTTTATGTTTCCTAATAATGATTAAAATTTGTTATGTAACTACATCTTGTCTGATCCATTGATGCAATAAACAAAGAGATTTGACTTGTGTCGTAATGGAAAACTGACATAAATTTATGTATGTTTTTGTATGTAACTTAAAATAATATTTAAATGTAAAGTTAAATATAGATTAAGGTAGAATTCCCATTTATCTTATATTTTTGATACAATAAATAAATAAATAATTTATACAGCTGGCAATTCATGTACACACCACACACTTTTTTTGTCTTGTCTCCTTAATATTTGTCCTTAATATTTTGGGGTTTTTGTTGTTTTTTTTTTTTTTAGGATCCATATTGGAATAGAATGAAAAAGCCTTTACACCTCTTAGAGTGTATTCATGTATTACTATCAGGATATGTACAGGATCCAAGCAGAGTACTTATGAGGTAAAAGAGCAGCTATATCGTAATGAATAGTGAAACATAAAATATTCTAAAATACTGCACTCCAGCAATTCCCAAAGTTTTTCTTCTTTTCTTTTGGGTGAATTTAATATTTTATTCCTAGCAGTGGTTACTAACACTCGTCATTCAAAACCATTTGGTAGAAACTTGTAGAATTCTCTCTTATAAACTACTTCCACAAAGGTAATTTTCTTCACATCACTGAAGATATATGAGGAACTGAGAGGATTATTTTGTAAATTTTGGCAACATACTTTAAGGCCTAGTTCAGACTGAGGCAATGTGTAAAAGTGGGGGAAAATGAGAACTGGGTACTTTGTAACTGAAACAGTGAACTGTTTCATGTACAAATTCTAGAAGCTCTGAGTTACTCTGGAAAAGAGAACGCTAAACATTGAGATGGATCTTCCCCGGTTGTTTATAAGAGGCTGATGATGAATCAGTCTCCAAGACTAAAGTTCAGCTTAGTTCACATCAGGAAGAAATTTAGGTGTAATAATAGAAAAAGTTTCTAGTGAAAAAAGATAGCTAAGTACTTGAAAAAGTTGCCTACATATCATCTCTAGATTTGATAATTTTTTGTTTAAATAGACTATACGAACTTCAGTCAGAGCTATCTTGTCTCAAAAACAATAAACAGAACTAGGTAAAGTCTTGATAACTCTTCTAAACATAGATGTTTCTGATTATTTGGAAAAATATACATATAAATATCCCCTGTTCACATACTGTTTACTTATATCTTTTATCACTTTACTGGTTTTTTATGGTTGGCTGATTTAAATACTATATGAGAACTTTAGTGAATGTTGTCTGATTTTAATACGTACTTAGACGTTACATAAATTGAGATTTGAATATAATTTAAGACATTTAAATTGCTATCTAAATTAGTAACTTCTACACTGACTGTAATAATATCTACAGTAGTATCTAAATATTTCACATTGCTATAAACTGTATCATGCTTTATAGTTTATATTTAATATCAGATAAATAGTAATGGGTCATTTATTTTCCCATTATGCCTTAGTCACAGGCATTAGATTTGAAAAATAAATTTCTCTAATAAATAGTTAAATACTTAAAAGGAGCTGACAGATGTCTTACTGATATGCTATTCCATTAAAACTCAAAGAATGCTCACATTCTAGTTCAGATGAACTACGGGATTGAAAAGGAGTTTGTTGTTATTCTGTGTTTTCTTTGCAGGCGACAATTCACAAATGGTTGCTTGGATGCTGTTAGTTGCTACCTGGTTGAACTTCAGTCTATGAGCCCCACGCTGATGGTGCAGACTACTATTGGGAATTTTAAATCTCTACAGGCCAAGTTAGAACGGCTTCACTGATTGACTAATACAAGAACAGAATCATTAGAGCAGGTAATACAAACTGAAATAAAGGTTCAAATATCAGCACTGAATTACGAAAGAACAAACCCTCAGAAAAAAAATCCTGAGTTTTCTCCTGCCACGGTTATTGAATGTGTGGCCTGTATTCATGCTATTCTAAAAGTATCTACAAATTGTAGAATGTAAATGTGACAAATGGAGTTTCTTTTACTTTTACTACTACTAGGTTTTTTAACGATAGAAAACTTTTTTTAATACTGTTAAAATAAAATACATTGTGTGATCTTTGCCTTGGGGATAAAGAATATTTCAAAAATATTTTCTTTTTCTTTGCTTTAAATAATGGGGAAAAGCAAATTATTTTCCCTAATCCATCTTAATATGTTGTATCTGTTAAAATCAAATAAAGAAGTCAAGAAGTGACTTCTGTCTACTTTTATTACATGCACACAAACACCAACTTGTATACACACGTAGAATCCCTTCCTTCCCCTGCTGCCCACAGGGCTCTGGATGCAGCCCAGGACACGTTTGTCTCTCGGGGCTGTGAGTGCCATGGCCGAGGCATGTCCAGCCCCTCACCCACCAGCAACCCCAAGTCCCTCTGGGCAGGGCTGCTCTGATCTGTTCATTACCAGCCTGGGTTGATTCCAGGGGCTGCCCCAACCCAGGTGCAGCTCCAGCACTTGGTCTTGTTAAACCTCATGAGATTCCCATGGGCCCATTCCTCCTCTGCAGACTTGCTGATGGTGCATTCGATTCCTTTGCCTTTGTCATTAACAAAGATATTAAATAACAGTGGTCCCGATACCTGTGACCTCTGAAGGGGACCACTTGTCACTGATGTCTATCAGTTGACCAGTATCCTCTGGATGTGACCATCAAACCAATTCCTTATCTACTAAACACATAATGCATCAAACCCATGCCTCTCCAATTCAGAGGGAAGGATGTGTGGGGAACCATGTGAAAGGCTTTACAGAAGTCCAGACAAATTACAGCTGTAGCCCTTCGTTTGTCCACTGTTGGAGTCACCCATCATGGTGGTTACCGGGGTTGTCAGGCAGGACATACCCTTGGTGAAGCTGTGCAGGTTGTCCCAAATCACCTCTGTCCTCCAAGTGCCTCAGCACAGTTTCTGAGAGAATCTGTTCCATGATCTTCCCAGGCACAGAGGGGAGGCTGACACGTTAGTAGTTTCCAGGGTCATTCTTTCTTCCCTTTCTAGACATGGATACATTTTCTTCAGTCACCTAGGACTTCACTTGACTGCCATGACTTTTCAAATATGGAGAGTGGCTTGGGAACTACATCAGACAGTTCCCTCAGAACTCTAGGATGCATCTCACCAGGTCCTATAGACTTAAATAAATTCAGGTTCCTCAGATGGTCATGAACCTGACCTTCTCTTGCAGTGGGAAGCATTTTGCTCCCCCAGTCCCCATCCTGCTGTCCATCAACTCAAGAGGTGTGGGAAGAGAGGTTTCCATTGAAGACTGAGGCAAAAAAGTTGTTGGAGTACCTCAGCTTTCTTCTCATCTGTTAACAATTTTCCACCATTGTTTATCAGGATGTTACAGCTTCTTTGACCATCATTTTCTGGTTCACATAACTGTAGAAGCCCTTCCTGTTACTCTTTTATGTCCCTTGCCACGTTCAGTTCCAGCTTCTCCTTGGCCTTCCTCACCTCATCCCTACAAAACTAACCTTTCATTATACTCTTCCCAGGTTCCCTGTCCTAGTTTCCATTATCTCTGGATTTACTTCTTTCCCTTTATTCTGATCAGCAGTTCCCTGTTCTGCCATGTTGGTCCCTTGCCTCTCTTGCCCAGTTTCTTGCTCCTGGGGATTGCTAGGTCCTGTACTCTATGGGAGACAAAAAAATCCATTAGAAGAGGATGGTTTTAATCCATCAACCTCTAGGTTATGGGCCCAGCATGCTTCCACTGCTCCACTCTGCTCCTCCCAGTGCCTCTAGAGGACACGGGACCACCACCAAATGGCCTTTGTCCAGACAAGGAAAATGAAAAGTTGGAGAATGAAGGCATCATTTCTGCTGCCTCACACATGCTGAGTGCTCTAAGTGCCTTTACTATGAAATATGATTGCTCTAAAATTTTGCTTTAAGTACATTTCTTTCCCTCTGAACTACCAAACACATTCTGGTGATTTTAAGCCGGAAAATCTATTCAGTGAAGTAATATAAAAATTAAAATACAGCTCTTTTTTACCTTGTTAGATCAAAAAATTGGTGAAATATTAGAATTAGCTTTTCTTCTTTGTCAGTGTTAAAAACTCCTTACAAAGTATTTAAATAGAAGTAGTCTTGTGTGTCCTGGGAAAAATATTTGCATCTTTCCATATAAAATATACCATCTTTAGATATTAGAAGTTATCTTCTGCTAGTAGCTGTTTCATACCAAGGACGTCATGCATTTACCCTTGTTAGTGCAGTTCTCTTCATACAGATAATGTCCAAAGTCTTGACTGATGTATTTAAATAAATTTCAATATTTGCATAAAAATATGTTGTGTTCAGCCACATTCTGTAATCCTTGTGGATTACTAAGCAGATTTCTATTTTCAGATCTGGAGAAATAACTGAAAAGTTTGGAAGAGACACAAATCACAGACTTGAGGTTCAGCTCTTCTGCTCTTCTGTTTTTTTCTTCAGTTAATGCAACATTACAGATTTATCAAAGTAGGAGTATTTCAAGGTGTATCACGAGTTACCTCTGTTATTTTTCAGATGACAGCAGGTAATTGCAGTATAAACATAACCTTTTATTTTCATAACACTTGCTCTACTCTCAGATGGAGGATAGGTTCTGTTTCCTAATTTAAATTTGGACCTATGTGGAAAACTGGGATCAAAGGGAAGGGGTAGGTTAATGCAGTAGATGAAATAAAAGATGATAATCACAGGAAAGTTACAGACCAACATGAATGTGAAACACTGCTCATTAACAATATTATCCATGTATCATTAACTTTTTTTTTCTTCTATAACTTTCAATCAAGGCTCTGATTAGGGAAGGGTGGCAGAAGGTAGGAACAAGGGCCAGTTTCAAAGAATAGCTGCTTTAAGGGAATCAAGGGCATTTCTTCAAGGTGATGAAATATAGTGACTGCTCACCCTACTTGTATTTCATCTTGGCATGGTTTAACCCCCTCTAGCAAGCATCACACAGCCACTTGCTCCCTCCCACACCCCCTTCTGGTAGGATAGGGGGAATTGGAAAAAAAGGTAAAATCCATAGTTTGACATAACAGTTTAATAATTGAAAAAAAGTAAAGTAATAGTAACGAAAAGGGAGACAACAAAAAGAGAGGAGTAAGAAACACAAGTAAGGCATAATGCAGTTGCTCATCATGGACTGACTGGTGCCCAGCCTGTCCCTGAGCAGTGATCAGTTCCTCCTGCCCAACTCCCTGGGTTATATACTGAGCATGATGTTCCAGGGTATGGAAAATCCAGTTGGCCAGTTCATGTCAGCCCTCCTGGCTATGCTCCCTCGTGGCTTCTTGTGTACCTGCTCGGTGGCAGAGCACAGGACACTGAAAAGTCCTTTATATAGAGTAAGTACTATGGTGCAACAACTGAAATATCAGCGTGTTATCAACATTGTTCTGCTAAATCAAAACCATAGCACTGTACCAGCTACTTTATCTCAGGTGAAACCAGGAACACATGAATTCCAGTAATTCCTGTATTGTATAGAGAACACTGATCTCTTCAGCTGTGTTTTCTACCATTTCTCATGCCCCTCATTCCCAAATACTGATGCAAATTCTTCCCCATGGAGCCACAGCAGTGTGCCCTGTTGCCTGTGGGCTGTTGGCACAGGCAATCCATGGTGTCTGGCTTTCCCCACTGAGGGAGCGGTGTTCATCAAGTGTCCACGGTCAGTTTTCTTGACACACGAGACTTCACAGAACTGTAAGATAGTCTGAGTTGGAAAGGACTTTGGAAATCAAATAGCTCAACCCCTCTGCCATAGGCAGGGTCACCTTCAACTAGACCAGGCTGCTCAGAGCCCCATCCAACCTGGCCATCAGTGTTTCCAGGGATGGGGCATCTTCAACTCCTTTGGGTGGCCTGTGCCACTGCCTCCCCAACCTCAAAGTAAAAAATTTCTTCCTAACGTCTATTGTAAATATTTTCTCTTTTAGTTTAAAACTGTTCCCCTTTGTCCTACACACCCTTGCAAAGAAGTCCCATTTTCCTCTTTTTTTAAGCCCCCGTTAAGGACAGATTTGCCTCAAGGAGGTTTCCACTGAACCTTCTCCAGGCTGAACAAGCCCAGCTTTCTCAGCCTGCTTCATAGGAGAGGTGCTCCTGCTTTTGTTCATCGCTGCGCTCCTCTGGACCCTTTCCAACTGGTCCAATGCCCTTCCTGTGCTGAGGACCCCAGAGCTGGATGCAGCTCTCCACGTAGGGTGTCACCAGAGCAGAGAGGCCGAATCCCCTCCGTCATCCTTCTGGCCACGCTGCTTTGAATACAGCCGAGGATGCGGGCGGCTTTCTAGGCTGCGAGCGAGCCTCCCACCCGTCTTGCCAAGCCGGCACGTTCAGCGGGGGTAGCCGGGCGCCGGGCGCGCTGTCCGGGGCGGCACAGGAAGGGACCCTCCCGCAGGGACGTGCGGGGCGGGGCTGCGGCTGCGCCGTGCGCAGGCCCGGCCCGGCGGCTGCGGCAGCGCAGGGGCAGCGCGG